>CAEFZP010000037.1:15000-35659 GCA_903064625.1 Mallotus villosus
AACTACATGGACACAGGAAAGAATTGTCTTGAGGAGGGGTGTGGACCAAACCAATTCAGGGCTGAGGTGGGGGTGGGACTTCACAGTGTCTGTGTACATAAAGAAACAGAACCTCCGTCGAATCCTGTTGCTGTAAGATCCCCTGGAGTTCAAACGAATCCTCAGAGCAGCTGAGCCTTGGAGCAAGGGGCTGGAGGGCATGGAGCTTGGAGGGAGACCTCACCTCTCTCTGTCTCCCTCTCTGTGTCTCCCTCTGTCTCTGTGTCTCCCTCTGTCTCTGTGTCTCCCTCTGTCTCTGTGTCTCCCTCTGTCTCTGTGTCTGTCTCTCCCTCTGTCTCTGTGTCTCCCTCTCCCTCTGTCTCTGTGTCTCCCTCTGTCTCTGTGTCTGTCTCTCCCTCTCTGTCTCTGTGTCTCCCTCTGTCTCTGTGTCTGTGTCTCCCTCTCTGTCTCTGTGTCTGTGTCTCCCTCTCTGTCTCTGTGTCTCCCTCTGTCTCTGTGTCTCCCTCTGTCTCTGTGTCTCCCTCTGTCTCTGTGTCTCCCTCTGTCTCTGTGTCTCCCTCTGTCTCTGTGTCTCCCTCTGTCTCTGTGTCTCCCTCTGTCTCTGTCTCTGTCTCTGTGTCTCCCTCTGTCTCTGTGTCTCCCTCTGTCTCTGTGTCTCCCTCTGTCTCTGTGTCTCCCTCTGTCTCTGTGTCTCCCTCTGTCTCTGTGTCTCCCTCTGTCTCTGTGTCTCCCTCTGTCTCTGTGTCTCCCTCTGTCTCTGTCTCTGTGTCTGTGTCTCCCTCTGTCTCTGTGTCTCCCTCTGTCTCTGTGTCTCCCTCTGTCTCTGTGTCTCCCTCTGTCTCTGTGTCTCCCTCTGTCTCTGTCTCTCCCTCTGTCTCTGTGTCTGTGTCTCCCTCTGTCTCTGTGTCTCCCTCTGTCTCTGTGTCTCCCTCTGTCTCTGTGTCTCCCTCTGTCTCTGTGTCTCCCTCTGTCTCTGTGTCTCCCTCTGTCTCTGTGTCTCCCTCTGTCTCTGTGTCTCCCTCTGTCTCTGTGTCTCCCTCTGTCTCTGTGTCTCCCTCTGTCTCTGTGTCTCCCTCTGTCTCTGTGTCTCCCTCTGTCTCTGTCTCTGTCTCTGTGTCTCCCTCTGTCTCCGTGTCTCTGTGTCTCCCTCTGTCTCTGTGTCTCCCTCTGTCTCTGTGTCTCCCTCTGTCTCTGTGTCTCCCTCTGTCTCTGTGTCTCCCTCTGTCTCTGTGTCTCCCTCTGTCTCTGTCAGTATACTGGGGGAACACTACACTAGGGTGCCACTGCAGGAATCAATAAAAGTGCCATCTGACCCTCCCAGCTGTGTGATACATCAGCCTGCTACAGTCCTCATAAGGGAAGCCATATACAGCCCCACATCAATCAAAATGACTCCAATTCGATGAGTTACAACTTCAACTCCCAGATGGCATTTACGAGTTCTGCCACCAATTCTAAAAAACAAAAAAAAGGACTTGAGTAACTGATTCAATTAAACTCGATCAAAGTCATCACTTTTCCATATATGCTGACGCATCAGGCTGGAGGTTGTGAAACAGGGGCGGTGTCGGCTCGGTGAGCTGCAGAGATTAAGCTCCAGGGATGTCCTCAGCACTTGCAGTAACCCTGATCTATGAGGATAACGAGACGTTTCTCAGCTGCCCTCACCTGCCTGCCTGAACTACTGGGAACAACCCAACACAACGAGGCCACAGAGAAGGGTCCGGAAGAGAAGCACACAGAGGCACGCACACCGTCTCAAACACACACTCTCTCTCTAACACACACACACACAATCTCTCTCACACCACACCACACACCACACCGCTGAGGCTGGAATGGGTCTGTTTGTTTTGGTAGCACCTAACCTCTCTGACCTGCACCAATCACCACAGCAGGAAGTGTTCTGTTGTTCCTCAGAATTTTTTTGAAATCAAACAGTCTTTGTCCCTGTCTCGCACACAGGGTGGGGCTGAGATAGCAAAACTCCACTAATCCAAAGTACGGGCGGGTTGCAATGCAAACAGAGATCCATCTTTCAACTTCAAATCCTTCAGTTGGATTAGGGTTATCGACAATCCGAACAACACGAGAACATCTGGAGGTTTTGAGCCTCGTAGTCGTCATGATTGAAGACACACAAAGACCATCAGCGCCATCTAGTGTCCCAACACACATCCAGCTGTGACAGCAAGCTCACCTGACATGGAAAAGTGGGTTTGGGTGTGTACCCCTGTGTGTGTTCCCCTGTGTTGTGTTCCCCTGTGTGTGTACCCCTGTGTGTGTACCCCTGTTGTGTACCCCTGTGTGGGTACCCCTGTGTGGGTACCCCTGTGTGTGTTCCCCTGTGTGTGTACCCCTGTGTGTGTACCCCTGTGTGTGTACCCCTGTTTGTGTACCCCTGTGTGTGTACCCCTGTGTGTGTACCCCTGTGTGTGTACCCCTGTGTGTGTACCCCTGTGTGTGAACCCCTGTGTGTGTTCCCCTGTGTTGTGTTCCCCTGTGTGTGACCCCTGTGTGTGTTCCCCTGTGTTTGTGTTCCCCTGTGTGTGTACCCCTGTGTGTGTTCCCCTGTGTTGTTCCCCTGTGTGTGTTCCCCTGTGTGTGTACCCCTGTGTGTGTTCCCCTGTGTGTGTACCCCTGTGTGTGTTCCCCTGTGTTTGTGTTCCCCTGTGTGTGTACCCCTGTGTGTGTTCCCCTGTGTTTGTACCCCTGTGTGTGTACCCCTGTGTGTGTACCCCTGTGTGTGTTCCCCTGTGTGTGTACCCCTGTGTGTGTACCCCTGTGTGTGTTCCCCTGTGTTTGTGTTCCCCTGTGTTTGTGTTCCCCTGTGTGTGTTCCCCTGTGTGTGTGTACCCCTGTGTGTGTACCCCTGTGTGTGTACCCCTGTGTGTGTACCCCTGTGTGTGTACCCCTGTGAGTGTACCCCTGTGAGTGTACCCCTGTGAGTGTGCCCTGTGTTTGTACCCCTGTGTGTGTACCCCTGTGTGTGTACCCCTGTGTGTGTTCCCCTGTGTGTGTACCCCTGTGTGTGTACCCCTGTGTGTGTTCCCCTGTGTTTGTGTTCCCCTGTGTTTGTGTTCCCCTGTGTGTGTTCCCCTGTGTGTGTGTACCCCTGTGTGTGTACCCCTGTGTGTGTACCCCTGTGTGTGTACCCCTGTGTGTGTACCCCTGTGAGTGTACCCCTGTGAGTGTGCCCTGTGTGTACCCCTGTGTGTGTACCCCTGTGAGTGTACCCCTGTGAGTGTACCCCTGTGAGTGTACCCCTGTGTGTGTACCCCTGTGTGTGACAATAGGTGTGTTCAACATCAGGCAGTGCCGGCGGTTCCGACAGCTTCTCAGTTTAGGCTGCAGCCGGCTGCCTTGAAGCTGAGGATGCCATTGGCTGCTTCCAGTCAGCCGGGCTGCCGGCGGCTGCAGTCGAATGCACCTTGTGACAAAGAGGGTTTGATTTGGAACGATTGCTGATGGACTGTGGTGATTGGTGCAGGTTGCCAGGTTGTCGAGATAATTGAGCCACAGACACACACACACACACACACACACACACACAGATAAACACAGACAAACACAAACTCCTGCTTAAATAGTTAGATTACACTAAAACAATTGTGATGGGACCAAATCCCTCCACAAACATGGGGTTAAGTACCTTAATGTCATCTGGATCTCCCCCTTCGTCAGATTCTTCCTCTTCCTATGAAGACAAGAACGCAAAGGGTTAACATCAGTGTTCAAAGGGGGTCAAATTGGGAGAAGCTTAATAATAGTGTCACTGAACTGTCGCTCTGAAGAACAAGCCTGCACTTACACACGCAAAACCGAATTATGCCAATATCACACCAAAGGTGGCTAGATTAGTCCAACAGAACAGTTCAGAAGTACATTTGGTCAATAGTATTAGGCCAAATACCAATTCTTACCTCTACCCCTTAGTTTACCCCTAGCCCCTGTCTCTCGAAACTGAGTGTTACGAGTTAGATACCTCTATGAAATGAGACGCCACTTGGTTACGGTTAGGTCATCTAGCACGTATCGATGTATCCAAAGCAAGTAGTGTTATGCACTGATATCAAATCAAAATTCTGATGCGACAGATCAATGGGGAATCGCTTTCTCTCTTTAAGGCTGTCCTCCTCTGACTTTTTTGGTCTTTTTAAATCTAACTATTTGTATTATCCGTGTGGTCCTTTTGCTTTTGCTGTTTTAAATGCTATCCTTTCCCGGTTTTCTGCAGCCACATTGCGCGCGCATCCTGAATGTTTACAAACATTAAATTGGTCTTAAGCTAAGGACATGCGCAACTAATATTGCTTTTAGACTACTTTAACCACTGACGCTAAATTCAGACTTACAATTGAAACGTGCTGCGTTAGTATGGTTTGCCACCTACATCTAGTACAAACAATAATACACCGAGAACTTTTAGACTGACCGAATTGCGGGAGCTCTCCCCACTATCCTCGTCTAGCGATCCCTTATCTTCGGGGTCTTCTATCCGGCTCACGTCATCTTCACCGTAGGCTGCCGACACGAGACCCACTCCACGAGCCTCTGAGGAGAGAGAGCAAAGCATCGGTCAACAGCTGAGGATGCTAAGCAATACCGTTATACTAGTAGGCTACATGATGCACATGTAGACAGCAAGCTTGTTGAGCCAGATACACAATGAAACCAAACTTACTTCGCTATTTAATCGAAGGCTGATGTACTGGTATGTTATGTTTAGTTACTAAGTTTGGTTTGATTGTGTTTTAATAAGGAATTGTGACAATAGTGATCATAGCTAGTTGAAGTTAAATTAGCTCTCTTCATATCAGTGCACTAGTGTTGTACCGACGTTAGGCGCTTTTTAGCAATTGTAGCTAGTTCCGGTTAACAATGTGGAGCAAAATGTAGATGTAATGTGGAGCAAAGCAGTTCAGTTCAGACAATTACAATAACTAAAACCATGATATACCTGTCTGATCTGGTTCTGGGTCGGAATCTGGCTCGGATTCCCCATACTCAGCCAAAGAAGAGAGAAGCGCACTCCTTTTCCCACTCGCCATTGCTACGCCGAAAGACTGTCGCATATCAATGACGTCACTTACGTCAGCTGTCCTAGCACGGGAAATGTAGAACCAGAGAATTTATATAAACACTAGAACCGGCGTGGCAGCAACAGTTAATGCACACCTGACTTACAGAGCAGAGAGAGAAGTAAGGGATGCAAGTAAGAACAATGTCTTACGGCGGAGTTTAGAACCATAGATATATATAAACACTTATTTTAAAACGTATTTACTATTTATTTTAGTTGGTAGCAAAAAGAAGCAGAACCACTTCTAGTAGAGCGGATTACAACCTGCCAATGGACTTGATGCCTGATGTTGTGACTTGTGAGTATTTGCATGTGGAATATCACAAACTAATGAGAGCATCATATGGCTTGTTATATTAAATCCTTTATATTGGTTGTACCCAGAAAGGTCTATGATGGTGTTAGTACTAGTCTAAGAGCCCAATATTATTTGGAAAAAAAAGTGATGATAGAATTGTTGAAAAAGTAAGTTATTTGTATATTTGTGTATTTTGCCAAAACAACAGGAAGCCACTGGAGAGAGGAGATGGGGGCGCAAGCGGCAGGCCACTGACCGCGTATATATACCTGCTTCCCCTAAGGCTATAAAGGCCAAACTTGAAGAAGCCTCAGCGAGAGTGAGGAAACTGCAGCTGGAGAAGAGTAATGCCTTGAGGAGAGAAAAGAGGGCCAAGAACAACATGCAGGCTCTTCTGGAGGAACTGAAGGAGAAACATTTAATCAACGAAAAGACAAGCTTGAATGCTACTCAGGTCAAATACAAATATGACATATGAATACTTTTGTGTTTTTTGTGTCTGTTGACTTCCTAGTTACTATTAAAAGGAGACCTACTGAATCACTTTTGATAATTTATTTTCAGATCTTCCGGTTAATCTCCTGTCGAGGCAGGGCGTGGAGTACACCAAGGGCCAGAGAGATTTTGCCCTTACGCTCCATCTGCATGGTCCAAAGGCATATCACTACCTGAGAGATACTCTGCGTATTCACCTACCACATCCCAGTTCATTGCAAAGGTATTCTTCATGATGTCTAATTTTAACCTGAATTACATTAAGCACTACAGACAATATAGGGATGCCAGGGTTAGTGGTTAAATGGTTATGTGGTTAAATGTCTACTTTTTAATTATACAAGGTGGCTGAGCTCTTTTGATGCCAGACCTGGTCTAAACACAATGATGTTGGACATGCTGGAAAGACGGCGCCAGGAAGATGAGGTCCAATATGGATGTGTCACTCTGATGCTGGATGCCATGTCCATTAAGAAACACGTTCAACAGGATCCTCGGACACAAACAATGTTTGGATATGTGGACATGGGGGATCGCCTCAATGAGACTGACTTAGCTTCCGAGGTTCTTGTATTTATGGTGGTTGGGCTTCAAGGTTATTGGAAAGCTCCAATCGCATACTATTTGACCAAGTCCCTCACACCAGAATCACAGAAGGTGCTGGTAGAACATGCATTAGAAGAGCTGCATCATCGTCAGATAAGGGTGGTGTGCCTGACAATGGATGGTCATGCATCAAATGTCAGTGTGTGCTCCCAACTTGGGTGCAATCTAAAAGCAGACCCCTGTGAGCCCTTGAAGACCCACTTCCCACATCCAGTAAGCCATGACAACATTTTTGTTATGATGGACGCTTGCCACATGCTGAAGCTGACACGCAATATGTTGCAGGTACATGCTCAGTATTGCCTATCTGCTCTGGTTGACTGTTCAGTTTTTTATACATTTTGAATGTATTTACATAATTGTGCAGACTATGGTGCTGTACAGTTGACGTGCGCGGTGAAAAAAAAATCTGATTCTGCAGGCATACAGCCCAATTAGGAGCATAACAGGCAGTATCAATTGGAAGTACATTGTTCAGCTTAACAATGTCCAAAAGAAAAGTGGACTACATGATGCCAACCGAGTCACAGACAAGCATGTGAACTTTGCTAATCAGAAGATGAAGGTATTGTTCCATGATGATTAATGTATAGAGGGCTGCAATACAAATGGGCTCTAGGGCTTTATTGTGTTTTTAAACTTTTTTATGATGTCTGTATCTTGTAGCGCTTATGTGCTCTCCATATCTCCTTATAAACTCAATCAAGGTCTCCCTGGCTGCTCAGACTTTGAGTAACTCTGTGGCAGTCGCGCTCCGCACCTTGCAGGATGTGGGCTATGCAGAGTTCAAAGATAGTGTGAGGCTACTTCAGAATTCATTAAGGTAATACAGCTAGGGTTTTGCATCATTGACCAATTTTTTTTCCCAACATTCTACTGTTCTTGTGTTTACTATCTGATACCTGTTGACACTAAGTTAAAGTGATGATTTTCAGTGCTTTCAGTTAATTTAGATATTTGTTTCTAGATAACAAACGACAGGTTGCTTTGCATACTCTTGATCAGTCCCAATCCCAGTATGCCAAATGCTTTTGAAGCCTCCCCATTGGTTCTAGGAATTGGACAAGCACCATGCGATGTTCTGTTACGAAGCCAGCGAGTGTACTGCTCACGTTTGCAGCATGGAGGATGGCAAACTCCCTTTTTAACTCGAACAAAGGGTAGGGTTCATAATATATATTTACCACCATACAGACTGAATTGTTTGATAATATCATTCAACTTAATTTATGTGGAAAGATCATTCAGGGCTAGTTCTAATTTGTCTTTTTTTTAAGCATAAAACATTTTGAAGCATATATTGAATATCTGTGTAATATACTCGTATATCTTTTATCTTTAAGGTGGCTGGAATAACAACCCTAATGCCAGCCAATTTAAGTACATCTTCCGAAAGCTGATGGCCCGGTGTGGAGTTTTGCAATCATGCAGAGGGAATGTTACAGCCCAGGATGAGTCCCTACCAGCCATCATCGACATATCTAGAAGTTTATCAGCTGTAGATATGTCCTCCATCCCCGTTTGCGGACATCCCTGCGCGTCCATGACCACAGCTACCTTCCCGTCCGCTTTGATGGTCTGGTGGACAACGCTCTTGTGTACATCTCAGGTAAAGGCTGTCTGAAAGTTGATTTTGCCTATAACCGATAGAGCCAATAGTATAAAAAGAGAAAAATCCCCTTAATTTCTCCATGCTTATTAATTATTATGATGTTATTATATTACCTAAAATTTCAGGATTTGTTGTGCGACGTGCTCTGAAGAAGCTGTCCTGCGATGTCTGCCGTGCCAGCCTGGTGACAGATACTGCATCTGCCATCAAAGACCAGAGCTACCACCTGCTGTCTTTAAAAAACAATGGAGGCCTGGTGATCCCATCAGAGGGCACAGTAACGGTCGTCAGGGCAGCAGAGTGGGTCATTCGCCAGGCAGCATCGACCTTCAAAAGATCACAGCCCATCAAGCTTCTGGAGGTCATGTACATTGTTCGGAAGAGGATCGGGTCAGAAGATGTGTTTGTGCTCGGGGAACACATCAGCGAAACACAGTATGGCATAGACAGCCACCACCATACCCTGCTAACTTTAGTTGTGTCCCTGTTCTTTAAGTTAAGGCTACACCACATTGCAAAAATGACTACAATTAGCTTACAGACCAATTATCTATTGT
The DNA here is from genome assembly GCA_903064625.1 of Mallotus villosus. Taxonomy (NCBI): domain Eukaryota; kingdom Metazoa; phylum Chordata; class Actinopteri; order Osmeriformes; family Salangidae; genus Mallotus; species Mallotus villosus. The sequence goes on from CAEFZP010000037.1 coordinate 23,652, forward strand.
AGTAGCTTTTTCATTTGAGAGGGTACAAAGAGAAATAGCAAAAGCTTTAGTTCATAAATACAATTAGGAAAGGATGGAGGGGCCTTCAACATCTGGATTTATGAATGAACTATTTAGCAAATACAAAAAGGTTATTGACCATGTAGTGTTGTGAACAATCTTCTTTCAATAAGATTGAAACGCCTGTTTGTATTCTGACACCTTCAGTTTCTCCAATAGGCTACTCAAATCCAGACCAAACAGTAGGCTACAATAATGGAATTAAATATTTGCCTTTACTGACAGACTGGAATAGCCTACTATTGTTAAGGTGGTGCAGTGACCCAGGCCGGGGGTGTGGCACGTGTGTACGGTCTTTGAACGTGTCATCGGGTCAACGTGCGGACAGGGCGCACCACGCCAAGACGAAGGGGCAGTTTTACGTTTGTTTCTTTTCCATAAATAAATCCACTCACAAGAGAAAAGAGTAATCGGTTTATATCGTCTACAATTAAACATGCGTCAGACTACAGCACCTGCTACTCCAAGGAAGTGGACACAGATAGGGAAGGTTTAATGGACATAGACAACACTAGAAAACCCGAAAACTTAACCTGTTTCTACCACTACATCTAGCATAGGTAGACTGTGTTTCGTTCTAATAAATAACCTTTCGATCAAAATGTATTTGTATAGCCCTTTTTACATGTCACAGAGGGCTTCACATATGCCCATATAACTGCCCCTCAACCGACCTACAGAGAGAGGGGGACAGAGAGAGGAAAGCAGGGATTATAAAATGCCTGGAGCAGTTAACAGTTACAGTCATTTAGAATGAGACCCCCACCGGTCAAGTGTGGACTAGTGCAGCAATCTAGCAGAGCAGAAAAGGGTATTTGATGCAGCCCTAGACACTAAGACAGCGCCAGCCCCCCTCGGTTGGAACATGAAATCGGGACGGGAAATAACTCTAAAACAAGTTATATATATAGAATATTTTTTAACCTAATTTTGAATGTTGGAAACAGTATCAGCCTCCTTAATTGAGACAGGTAATTTGTTACAGAGAAAAGGAGCTCTATATTAGAATAAAGACTTTGATACAAAGAAAATACTGATCTAGGTTTCAATATGTTGACATTAGGAAGCAGGTTTTATACCAAATGACTTGGGATAATGTTGTTAATTGACTACAACTAAGCTTAGGCTATATGATTGGGTGACTGATAACGATTGTTGCCAGCTGTTTTTAATTATCTTGGAAGACCTGCCCATAAAGCATTGATCAGCACCTTCTAAATAATCAGTTGTACTCTGCCAAGTTTGTTTTTGGTTGGCAGTCTACATACAGACGTTATACTATTTTGTATCTTGACTGGCAGCCATGCTACTAGGATGCTTTTACAGGTAAGATGCATAAAAAAGATGCATAAATCAATGTGTTTACAGTTAATATCGTCTTACATTCTGAAAATATATATTCTTTGCAACAGTGTGTCCTGGATTTTTGTCCTGTTTGGAGTCAGAATGGTTCACCCAGCCACAATAGGTAAGATAGGTCAACTTAAATAAGAGAATCGAATTCAGACTGTGGACAAACTAAAATGTTCCTTTACCTCCAGTTACAGATTTGATCATTGAGCCCTTGCCTTATGGAAGCCTGTTGGAGTTCAATGGCTCTGACTCTGCATTCAGTAGCTATCAGTCTAAAGGAGGAAGTCGAGCTCCCGGTTCTGTTCTAGTGCGTCAGGGACCACCTAAAGGCAGACAGCAACACGTTGACAACGCCGGTAGCTATGGTTCTTCTATGAGCTATGGTACAAATGTATCTGTCAGCTACCCACGTATACCTTTGCAATCTGGCCAACTCGGCAACCTTACTGCTCCACAACCTGGCCAAGTAAGCAACCATGCTGTACATCCCCAACCTAAACAGGGCAGCAACATCACCGGCCCTCTTCAACATGGATGGGAGAGTAACATCACTGGTCAACCTACACCAGGATGGGTCAGATCCATCACTATTCCTCCACGAACTGGATGGGCAACCAGCATCAGTTTTCCACCCCAACCTGGACATGGCAGCAACGTCACTAGTCCATCCCAACTCGGACAGATACACAACGTCACCTTTGCACAACTTCAACCTGGACAGGGCAGCAACATCACTGCTGCTCCACCCCAAACTGGACAGGGCAGCAACATCACTGGCTCAGCCCGACCTGGATGGGAGAGCAACATCACTGGGCCACCCCAACTTGGACATGGTAGCAACATCACTAGTCCATCCCAACCTGGACAGATGGGCAACGTCACCATTGCACAACTTCAACCTGAACATGGCAGCAACATCACTGTTCCTTCCCAACCTGGATGGGTTGGATCCATCTATGTTTCTCCACAGCCTGGACATATCGGCAACACTGCTCCACCACTACCTCCACCAAAGGTCGAATACCTCCCTGTTCCAAACCAACCAGGCCAGTTCAGTAATCTTACAGTTACAATACCACCATGCATCAACTATAACCTAGCAAATCCACAACCAGGAAAGAGCAATATCACTGGTTCATCCCAACCTGCACAGGGCAGCAACATTACCGTTGCTCCACCTAAAGCTGGACAGGGGGGCAGTATCACTGTTGTTCCACCACAACCTGGACAGGGCAGCAACATCACTGGTCCTTCCCAACCTGGACAAGGAAGCGGCAACATCACTATAGCTCCACCACAACCTGGACAGGGGGGCAATATCACTATTGCTCCACCACAACCTGAGCAAGGAAGCACCATCACTGTTGCTCCACCACAACCTGGACACAGCGGCAACATCACTGTAGCTCCACCACAACCTGAGCAAGGAAGCACCATCACTGTTGCTCCACCACAACCTGGACACAGCGGCAACATCACTGTAGCTCCACCACAACCTGAGCAAGGAAGCACCATCACTGTTGCTCCACCACAACCTGGACACAGCGGCAACATCACTGTAGCTCCACCACAACCTGAGCAAGGAAGCACCATCACTGTTGCTCCACCACAACCTGGACACAGCGGCAACATCACTGTTGCTCCCCAACCTGCAGAGGGTAGCAATGTTACTTTTGCTCCACCACAACCTGGACAGGGCAGCAACATTACCATTGCTCCACCTACAGCTGGATCGGGCGGCAAAATCACTGTTGCTCCCCAACCTGCAGAGGGTAGTAACATCACTGGTCCTTCCCAACCTGCACAAGGAAGCAACATCACTGTTGCTCCACCACAAGCTGGACAGGGCAGCAACATCACTATTGCTCCACTACAACCTGGACAAGGAAGCAACATCACTGTTGCTCCACCACAACCTGGACAAGGAATCGACATCACTATTGCTCCACCACAAGCTGGACAGGGCAGCAACATCACTGTTGCTCCACCACAACCTGGACAGGGCAGCAACATCACTGGTCCTTCCCAAGGAATCCACATCACTGTTGCTCCACCACAACCTGGACAAGGAATCAACATCACTGTTGCTCCACTACAAGCTGGATCGGGCGGCAACATTACCGTTGCTCCACCTACAGCTGGACAGGGGGGCAGTATCACTGTTGTTCCACCACAACCTGGACAGGGCAGCAACATCACTGGTCCTTCCCAACCTGCACAAGGAATCCACATCACTTTGGCTCCACCACAACCTGGACAAGGAATCAACATCACTGTGGCTCCACCACAACCTGGACAGGGCAGCAACATCACTGGTCCTTCCCAACCTGCACAAGGAATCAACATCACTGTGGCTCCACCACAACCTGGACAAGGAATCAACATCACTGTTGCTCCACTACAAGCTGGACAAGGAATCAACATCACTATTGCTCCACCACAAGCTAGACAGGGCAGCAACATCACTGTTGCTCCACCACAACCTGGACAAGGAATCAACATCACTATAGCTCCACCACAACCTGGACAAGGAATCAACATCACTATTGCTCCACCACAAGCTAGACAGGGCAGCAACATCACTGTTGCTCCACCACAACCTGGACAAGGAATCAACATCACTGTTGCTCCACCACAACCTCGACACAGCGGCAACATCACTATAGCTCCACCACAACCTGGACAAGGAATCAACATCACTATTGCTCCACCACAAGCTGGACAGGGGGGCAGTATCACTGTTGCTCCACCACAAGCTGGACAGGGCAGCAACATCACTATTGCTCCACTACAACCTCGACACAGCGGCAACATCACTGTTGCTCCACCACAACCTGGACAGGGCAGCAACACTACTGTCGCTCCACCTACAGCTGGACAGGGGGGCAGTATCACCGTTGTTCCACCACAACCTGGACAAGGAATCAACATCACTATAGCTCCACCACAACCTGGACAGGGCAGCAACATTACCGTTGCTCCACCACAAGCTGGACAGGGCAGCAATGTCACTGGTCCTTCCCAACCTGCACAAGGAAGCAACATCACTGTTGCTCCACCACAACCTGGACAAGGAATCGACATCACTATTGCTCCACCACAAGCTGGACAGGGCAGCAACATCACTGTTGCTCCACCACAACCTGGACAAGGAATCGACATCACTGTTGCTCCACCACAACCTGTACAGGGCAGCAACATTACCGTTGCTCCACCTACAGCTGGACAGGGGGGCAGTATCACTGTTGTTCCACCACAACCTGGACAAGAAATCAACATCACTGTTGCGTCACTACAAGCTGGATCGGGCAGCAACATCACTGTTGCTCCACCACAACCTCGACACAGCGGCAACATCACTGTGGCTCCACCACAACCTGGACAAGGAATCGACATCACTATAGCTCCACCACAAGCTGGACAGGGCAGCAATATCACTGTTGCGCCACCACAACCTGGACAGGGCAGCAACATCACTGGTCGTTCCCACCCTGGACAGGGGGGCGATATCACTGTTGCTCCACCACAACCTGGACAGGGGGGTAATAGCACTGGTCCTTCCCAACCTGGACAAGGAAGCAGCATCAGTGTTCCACCCCAACCTGGACAGGGCATTAACATGACTGGTCCACTTCAGCTGGGACCGATCAATTACTTCATATATCCTCCACTACTTGGGCAGGTTGGTTACCTTCCTTATCAGCAGCAACTCTCCATCCCTAGCACTCAGGAATTTCCAGTCAGTTTCATTGACTACAACAAAATATATGACTTTATCAAAGCAGTGATCACCAATATATTTTCTTCTGGAAACTGGTTACCAGGTCTACTCAATGACAACAGAGCAAATGTTGAAGTGTAATTTGAAGATGCCATAGTCGCAGTGAGTTTTCAAACAGCCTCATGCTCTTTGAAAGTCGACCAGATTATCATATTATATTGTACTTGGTCTTGTGTGCATAATCAGAAATCCTTTTGAGGATCATGTGCCATTGTTGCAGAAGTCTACGGATATGCTAACTTTGAGAACTGAACCTAAAATAAAATTATTCAATGTCTTTTGAAATCTGATTTGACGTATATTTCTTCTGATGGTTTACATTGAGTTGGAAATAAGTACTTGAAAAAATGTGTTCTGCAATACATGCTAAACATCAATATGAGAAATGTGATTGGGAAAAGTATTCACAGCGCTTCACTTTTTCCACGTTATGTTAGCCGTATTCCAAAATGTATTTAATTCCTTTTTTACATCATTCTACTCACAATACCACATAATGATAACATGAAAACATATTTTGTCATTTTTATTAATCTACATGTACATAAATGTTCACAGCCTTTGCTGACACTCAAAATTGAGTTTAGGTGTATCCTGTTTCCACTGATCATCCTTGACATGTTTCTACAACTGTATTGGAGTACATCTAATGTCAATTCAGTTGATTGGACATGATTTGGAAAAGCACACACCTGTCTATATATGGTCCCACAGTTGACGGTGCATGTCAGAGCACAAACCAAACCATGAAGTCCAGGGAATTGTCTGTAGACCTCAGAACAGATCTGGGGAAGCTTACAGAATCATTTCTGCAGCATTAAAGGTAAAGAGAGAGAGAAATGGTAAAGGATCAGCATTGTGCAATAGTTAGTTGTTTTATGATGCGTTATATTCGTTTCTGATGTATTGTTAACCCCTTTTGTTGTTAAATGTTAGGTCATAAATATTATGACCTAACAACCTATGGTTGTTAAATATTTTAGGTCATACTTAATTGGTTCAATAAATGTTTTAAATTCAGCCACAAGTTTCTCAATTCTGTCTTTGACTACAGAACTGTGTCTGATACTTACGATATTGAAAAAAGCACCAATGGCTCCACCAAATAGTCCTAAAACTATACCCACAGATGTCCCAAGCAGAGATGTGCCCAAAGTGAAGGGAGCCAAGACTACACCTACTATAGCTGTGATCCCTCCTACTGCTCCCATAACGCTGCCAATCAGACTACCAATAGTGATTCTGCTGTGAACATCTTGAAAGTCCTCTGCTGATTTGAAAAGTTGATCTGCTACAGTTTGTAGTCTGTTGATCCTCTCATCAAATACGTTTTTGAAAAGTTCTGGGTTTCTCTCTGTTGAGACTGAGGAGAAAAGGTGGATCCAGCATGACAATGACGCTACCAGTTATGATTTATTAAGTTGGAAAGACGAGCAAGGATTAATAACAATGTTGATGATTGCACTTTTGTTTTATTTTATTGCTGGGAAAATAAATACAAAAAAAAACGAAGATAAATGGGAGGAAAAAAAAACGGCATCTATAATCTGATAAGATGCATTCTGGGAAAGACATCATTATCTGTGCTCTGCTGCAAACCAATTTTCCTCTGTGTGACAATGAAGAACTGAACCATAATACTCACATTCATCTGCCATTTCTCCCAGAGACAGTTGGATGTCTTCACAAACTGTAAACTGACAGAGGACACGTGAAAATCAGACAGGTGGTTCAACTGTGTTTCACAACTCATAGTTGTTGTGACAAAAGATTGTGACTAATTCCTGATTAATGTAAATTACATAGATCAGCTACCAACATATTTCACACCAAATGAAGACACTTCTGCAGAAATTGTCAAACATTGTAGGCTACTGCATATTCTGAACACATTTTTTCCATCATACTATCATCTCCAATCACTTATTCTACCTATTATTAGAAAATATTGAACAACTAACAGTAGGCCTTCTGACAATTTCATTTGGGGGGGTTTCGGGGCGGTTCCGCGGTGGTGGATTTTAAAGTCAGCAGGGCATTGAGTGTGACACTCACTCATTTCGGTCTTTTGTCACACACTCCCGCCACACATTGTATTTCTCACACGGAAAAACTATTTATAATATGTTTAATATGCGCCGCTCTCACTATGGAACCGACAGGAATCAAGCGCGTCTCCCCTGGAGTTCTGAGTCGAGCCTGCCACTTATCCAATGAAAAGAAAGTGGCTACACAATCGCCAATCAGAAAATAGCACTTTTGTATCTGGGTAAGATTTAACGCAATCATCAATGAAGAAAAACATATCCTGGAATTGTTCATGTGATTCTGCTACATCTTCCGAAAGTTTCGTTCACCCACAGAGTATCATGATCTCCTGTTACAACAAATTCACAACAAATTCACAGTTTGTTTGACACAACCAACAGACTGTAACTAATTACCAGGATCCAGTTCCTACGGCGTGTGTTTACCTTATGGGATGGCTGTTAGTTTATTAGACCACCATGAGATTTAACACAGTTGAGAGCTAAGCATATATCTCTCACTCCCACTCTCTATCTATCACTCGCATATATCTCTCACTCTCACTCACACACGGAGAAATGTAATAAATACTTTGTATTTGGTTGAATTGTCAGTCCCATGTGTCAAATATTTTCTTCTGCAAGTCAGAGCAATTATTAATAACAACAAAAACACACTAATAATAATGTTATTAATGAAACACCCACATTCCCGCGCCCCCCTTTGACGCCCTAACGGGGGGAGGGAATGTCACTCTTGCCTGTCTTCGAAACTTGAGAGACCTGAAGTCATATAGGCCTAATTTTAAATGTTCGTGCCGTCCGCAGGCCTAGTTACCGCGGCCATAGGCTACTCGTTACTCTCGTGTCACAAATTCGTTCATAAACAACATATCACTATTAAAAAGTAGGTGGCACCCGCTCCTTACCTTGTGTTCTTCAACAGGACTGATCCTGATCGGAGAATACTGGCCCATGGGTAGTTTTGCTTATCGCCTTGTTCCTTGCCGTGGATACATGGAAAGCTCTAGTGTATAGGCGCAAACAGGAACAAAGGGTAAATTATAAAGGTACGAACACACTTTCAATTACACTAGCGTCACTGTGTCCAATTCCGACCGCCGAAAGCTCCTATTGTCCAAACCCGACCAGGCAGTATCAGGTCTTTTTTCCAGAATTATCTTCCGCGATCACCAGCAAAGTGTACGTAGTATTATTTTATGCATATCAAACAATCTCTGTGTCAAATTTCATGAACATACATGGACGTTTACATGTCTAAATACTATAGGAAAGTTACTTTGATGAGAGAAAGCCGAAAGACCACTCGGGCGACGCATGGGCGACGATGAAAAATGTTTCAGTAGGCTATTGTCATCGTACTGCTACTATGGGTTAGGATATGGGTTTATTTCAACGCTAGCATAGCACTACTTTGTCTAGCCAACGGAAATGCACCATAATTTCTGACGATCTGTAGTAGAGGGGAGGAAGGGAGGGGGGCAGATAAACACATGGTGCCAGACATGGTAGGCTATCACACCATGTGTGTGGGTTAACGAGGAGCTGGATAACGAGGATCATTGTAAATCTTAGCCTATGTTTCCAGATTAATGTTGTATTTTCGTTAGTCTGTTTAGTATTTAAATAAATGTTTTAAGATTTGCACAAGTTGTCTTTTGCTAACCGTCCTGTTATCTTTGACCCCATTCAATGTTTAACGTCTCTAAATATATGATTGACTTTTGCTTCATATTTCATGACTTCCTAATAAGATATCTTATTTTGAAGGACATAAATACGTTCCCGGATATGTTGACAGCATTGATGGTCAGTTTGGTGACCCTGGATCAAGTTATTATCCCAGGAAAAACAGTAGCGACGAGTGTTGACTACAACGATTTAAGTGTGGTCGGGTTTGGACAAGGGTAGCGCACGGCTAACTTACCGGCGCCAGCGTCCTTTTGCCGGCTCTAGTAAAGGCAAAGCTAACTCTAAAATTAAAAGAATATTTAGCTCGAAAGGTAATAAGTTAAGGCATAACTTGACATAATTAAATCAGCTGAAAACGTGATACGATCATTTTAATAAATATTTGAAGTGGCATTTTAGCTAAAACCCGGTCGGGATTGGACACAGTGACGTTAACAAAGTTACAGCACTCTCTCCCAACACAAAAGTACAAGGTCGTGGACAACACAAACAGCTCGCCATGGTGTTGAGGAGTGGACTAATCAGGAAGCTTCTGTGTGATTGAGTCAATCAGTGCTTTATCCAGTATTTCATAACCCAAATATGTATCCCTATCTTCTTTAATATATTGCAATCATCTACAAGTAGTTATAAGCATCTAACAATAATAATACATAATTTTGAAACGTGTAAGATTATAATAATATTAATATAATTAATAATTATAAGGTGATACTCACCGATTACTCTGTATCTGACGCTTTCTCCTTTCATCCTCCTGTCCTCATGATATTGTCCCAGCGATAGTTTTGAAATCTTCATTTACATCACTTGGACTTAGTATCCAGTCAATTATAAATTTGTCTCTGGATCGTGGTGTTGTCCCTGCTTGTTTTAAACATGCTACTGTTCAACCTCTACTTAAGAAACCCAACTTGGATCAAGCCAGTCTGAACAATTACCGACCTGTGTCTAGACTGCCTTTTCTGTCCAAATTATTGGAGAAAGTTGTGTTATCTCAACTACTTCCTTTTTTAAAGTCATCAGACATTTTTGAACCTCTGCAATCAGGGTTCTCAGCTCACCATAGCACCGAATCAGCATTATTGAAAGTGTTTAATGATTTACTGTCTATTGTCGATTCTGGGAACAATGCTGTTTTGATTTTATTGGATCTCACCGCTGCCTTTGATACGGTGGATCATGACATCCTCATTGCGAGGTTGGAACACTGGGCTGGGGTTAAGGGGACTGCACTACAGTGGTTCAGGTCCTATCTCACTGACAGGACCTTTTCAGTCACTGTAGATAGCTTTTCCTCTTCCGTAGCTCCTGTTTCCTCTGGGGTTCCGCAGGGGTCAATTCTGGGGCCAATTCTTTTTAATCTGTATATGCTTCCTTTAGGAGATATAATTAGGAAACACAACATCTCGTTTCATTGTTATGCTGATGACACACAACTTTATCTGCCTTTGAAACCTAATGATACTGTTCAACCTCTTTTAGACTGCATTTCAGATATAAAGAAATGGCTTTCCAGTAATTTTCTCCAACTAAATGAGGAAAAGACCGAAGTAATCATTTTTGGTCCTGCTGGCTCGAGAGCTAGTCTTGGTAACATGGTTAGTAAATATTTTCCCAGTGTCAGCTCTCATGTTAGGAACCTTGGGTTCATTATTGACTCGGACCTTGGGTTGGTCAAACAGATTAACTCTGTGGTAAAAAATAGTTTCTATCAGTTGCGACTGATCTCCAGGGTTAAATCTGCATTGTCTTTTAAAGACCTTGAAACTATCATCCATGCTTTTATCACCTCACGTTTGGATTATTGTAATTCCCTCTACGATGGTCTCCCCCAGTCCTCAATTGCCCGTCTTCAGATGGTGCAGAATGCTGCTGCCAGAATTGTATCGTCCACTAGAAAGTTTGACCACATTACCCCAGTCTTGGCCTCTTTGCACTGGCTTCCTGTCCAGTTTAGAATACATTTTAAAATGTTATTGTTTGTTTTCAAAGCTCTTAATGGACCGGCCCCTTCATATATCTCGGACCTTGTAAAATTGCACGCACCCATTAGGTCACTGAGGTCTGCTGACAAGCTTCTTTTATACACTCCCCGATCACGCTGTGTACGCACAGGTGATAGGGCCTTTGCAGTCGCTGGTCCTAAGCTGTGGAATCAGCTTCCCCTATCTATCAGGCAGGCTCCTTCATTGTCTGTTTTTAAATCCAGGCTTAAGACCCACCTCTATGTTCTGGCATTTCCCACCACTTGACTTGTGCTGTTGCTTGTTTTTCTGTTGTTGACTGTTTTGTATTTAGTTTTACAAAAAAAAATAGTATTTAAAAAAAATGTATTTGGATTCTGTTTTTGTGCTTTTGTTCGGCACCTCGGTCAGCCTTGCTGTGTTTTGAGTGTGCTTTATAAATAAAATTTACTTACTTACTTACTTTCTATCAAACAATGCATCTGACGTGAAGGATGTTGTTGAAGAGGAGTACTCATATGTTCATTGTGTGAAGAAGAAACATCATCAATGTCAGAGAGGTGTATGAAGAAAGAATAACTATAGAACTGTCCACATAGGGTTATGGTTGACGTTGGGAGTGGTTTGGACATTGGGAGTGGTTGACAAAAAGGAGTCAGGTGGCTGAGCTTAATGTTACAGGAAGGGAACACGTGTATTGTCGGTATATAGATAATGCTTTAGCTCTTGTGGCTTCGACCCATGAGAGGCCCGGGAACGTTCACAAAAAGTCCCTCAAACAGAAATGCTTTAGCTGTTGTCTCTTGTGTCCTCTGCTGTTGTCACATTTGATGGGGTGTTTTCTCATCGAAAAACGGTTTTAGGCAAGTTTGATTCAAAGGCGTGGGTTTTGATTCACTCAAATATGAATGGCTCAACCATTGTGCATGTAATGAATTCTTTGGAACTGAATGTCTAGATGTTTGTGGTGGTGAGACAATTTAACATAGAACCAATATGATACATTTTAATAAACATTTAGATCGTAGGAAACAGCAGACAAATGAAGGCTACATGTTCTACTTTGATCAAAGTTACCCGGATGATTTCTCCGTCTTGAAGTGACAT
>CAEFZP010000038.1:0-66665 GCA_903064625.1 Mallotus villosus
TCTGAGTATAGCAGCATCCTGGAGAGACAGATGGGATAGATGCTAAACCTTAGAATAAACAGAAAGCAGAATACTGAGTTTCACTTGTGTTTTGGGCAGTTCTTGAGCAGTTTTGAATCAAAACAAATCAAAATGATTTGCTAAATGTATAAAAGGCACTGTTCCAATCAAATCTGATAACCTAGAAGTTTAAAAGGCAAAATCGGCTTAAATTGACATGCACCAACTTTTTTTTTACCAAAGTTTTAACATCTTCCTAATTGCATTCACTCTTAAACCCATAACTATTGTGGTCTTAAACTAACATAACTACATGTTGCCTACACATACATCTACAACAGCATTCAATGTAACAACGTACCACAGTTCAGGGTGGTCTGCTGACTGTCACAGATCACTGTTGTCTCTGTAAACTGAATATACAAATATATGTCAGTGTCAATGGTCTACATGCACACACACACACACACACACACTCACACACTCACACACTCACACTCACACTCTCACACACACATACACACACACACACACACACACACATACACACACACAATACTAACTTGAGGGAATGCAGGTGTAGTTCACATGCAGGTATTTGTAGGTTCCTATACAGGGATCATCAGAGAACACAGAGTTGCAGGCCTTCAGAGAACAGTTTGTCTTTCCATTGCATCTGGGAAGGTGAGAGGAGCAAAATGTGAGTGTCTGTGTGTCCATGGTGTGTGCGTGTCTTGCATGGTGTGTATGTGTGTTTGTTACATGGTCTGTATGTGTGTGTCTTACATGGTGTGTATGTCTGTGTCTTACATGGTGTGTATGTGTGTGTTTCATGTGTATGTGTGTGTCTTATATGGTGTGTGTATTGTGTGTGTGTTCTTACATGGTGTGTGTGTGTGTGTGTGTCTTACATGGTGTGTGTGTGTGTCTTACATGGTGTGTGTGTTCTTACATGGTGTGTATGTGTGTGTCTTACTCGCTAGCCACCAACGAGAAGGTTTTGGAAAAGATGCAGTCAGTCTTGCTAATCTCGTTTGGATCACGACCAGAGATGCAGGTCACATTGTCTGTGCGTCCATAGGTAGCACTGACCACGTTGATCACAGAACTCCCTGGAAACAGGAAGATGTTATTATCTCTTATGCTCACGTATAATTGATGAAACTGTAGTTTAAGTGTGTGCAGTGTGAAACTATAACAGTATAGCAGGGCAACAGTATAACATTACAAGTGTAACAGAGTAGCAGTGTAATAAATACTGCAAAAGTATAACTAACAGTGTAGCAGTGTAAAACTTGTGGTCACAAACTAGCTTAACTACATATGTGGCCTACACATACATACCAAATTTTAAGTCAATTGGAGTCATGGTTCATAAGAAGATATTTGTACATTTTTCAAAATGTTCACCGTACTTGGCGGACTGTATGGGTCACCACTGTATGATTTACCATGATAAATAAGCATGTATAGTTTCCGACATTTTAGACTCATAGGGTGGAAATACCATCACTTTGAAAATTGACAATTGGGGCGTGGTCTGTAGCGCCACGTATGGATTTGGATAACTTTTACCATTGCATACAAAATCGGAAATGCAATTACAAGGTCCACAAGGGATTTTGCTTAAAGCCAAGGAGTCAGGGTGGGGGTTTTATCAGTTTTAGATGTGTAAAGCATTATTTTGGCGCCAGCAATAAATTAGATTTCCATTAATTTAATCATTTTTGGAAATATTAAGTTGCCTTTGCACATGGTAACATGTTGTAGTGTCTTCCTCCTGTGTGGAACAGATCAAGTCCCTAGGCCCTAGGGCAATGTGGCACTTATTTATGGAAACGTGAAATATGTGCCACAGGTGCAAATTCAACCTTATGTTAATAATTTGGCCACATTTCTAAACTTTTTACATAACCGGTCTAGGGGCTGCCATTGACTAGCCTGGCTCTGCCCACCTACGTATTTCTGCTCAATAGGTTGTGTTGTCAAAGGCAAGCACACCTAATAAGGAATATCCTACACACAATAATATGGAACAATTTTCGTTAAGGTCAGGGGGAAGATTGCATTGACACTTTATCTGAGTCTGAGTATAGCAGCATCCTAGAGAGACAGATGGGAGAGATGCTAAACCTGAGAATAAACAGAAAGCAGAATACTGAAGAATACTGAACACTTGCATTTTTTGAGCAGTTAATCAAAACAAATGTATGTGTATAGCCCAGCAATGTCACAGAGAGCTTCACATTAGGTGCACCTAAACCAACCTAAACCCCCAAGGAAAACCCCCAGGAAATGTAATAGAGAAAACATTTAAGAAACCTTGGATGCAATTATCGGAGTGATTCCCTGCTCCAGAGTTGGTCGCTGAAACAGAGTAGTGATTATAATTATCTGAACATGACATGCATCAATAGGGATAAAAAGCAAATGGAAGTTGAAAATGTGTTTTATTTTCTTAAGTGTCCTACCTGAGCACTTGATAATCAAACTTAAATTGAGGAGAAAAACTAGAATCCAAAATGTCCCCATGATCTCAAACTGCTGTGGTCCAGAATGCTGTTGAGGGTTCTGTCATGCTGTTGGTTTCACTGCTCGTAGGTCTGTGGACAGTTAAACATGACTTCTGTGGTTTAGAAGATGAATATGAGAGCAAATAAGATGCAAACATAAAAATGCAAATACAGACAAGAAAAAACAACAAAAATGTGTTTTACATATGTAACATCTATGTGAAGGGCATTGCTCACGCTCTCACGCAAGACCTTGTATTTCTCATGCTGCAAAGTAAGGGACAACTTTTTCCCGCTATATACAATTATGGACGAGGCTCAGGCTCGTGAGCTACTGACATGATAGTAGTCACGAGTTATAAAGAGTTATGCCCCCCCCCCACTAGCTTTAGCCAATAACCTTTAATTCCACTTGGAAATAACCTTTAGTTGATAACCATCTTTCCATAAAGGCACTGGACTTGAAATTCGATTGAATAACCTCAATGTTGTTTTTGTTTGTAGAATGCTCCTTCATTTCTGTCCTCAGTGTGGCTCTAAGCTGCAGCCTGGCTTCAGATTCTGCCCGTCGTGCGGGGAGAAGCTCCCAGCTCTCGTGGACCCCCCCGTGGAAGCTGCCACCTCTGGGGTTTCTCAAATCACCGTCAGCGGTGTCACGGCTACAGCCAGCATCAACCCACCTGCTACCTCAGAGCAGTACTGTACGTTTGGAGAAGGTAGGGCTGTTTGCTGCAGGCAGGAGGGGGTCACATTAAGCTGGGTTCATTGGACTATTGGTTGATGGGTTCAGAGCAAGGTTACACAGGATCTGGGTTTTTGAGTGTTATCGTTTTTGTCTGGAATGTCTGCAGGTCTGGTTTGCTCTACTCCTAGCCCAGTGACCACACGCCAAGCTCTACGTCACACCCGTAAGTCCACTCCCCCAGGCCAAGTAGAAGATGTCTCCAGTGTTGTGGACACGCCCCCTCGCATAGCATCTCCCAGGCAAACAGGTAAAGGAAGAGGGATCTAATCCAGTGCTTCTAACCTAATACCATTAACGTATGTCAGAGTGCTGGGCTTGGGTTTAAGCAGCACAACGGAGGATGACAACCAGCTAAGCTGCTTTCTCAAACTGTTTTATTAAGTTAATTCTAGTAAACAGAAAGTGTTGTGTGTCCTATTGTCAGATCAGAGCCCCAAGCCTGGGTTGACCCTTAGGAAGCGGCGAGCTGTCACCCCACCACTGAACCCCACCAGAGAGGATCCTCCAACTGTCTCCTCCCCCACGCTCAAGTCCCCTGCTGCTGGTGAGCCCAGCTACCACCAACCACCACATGGCTCAAAGCCCCACCTTACCCATATGTGTATGACCTGATGTGTGTGTGTGTGATCACAGTCAAGGGGGAAAACGAAGAAGGCCAAGCGGACGTGTGTTGTGGAGCCTCTGCAGGAAGGGGAGGAGCTGAGTGACACAACAGGCAGGAAGTGGCGGCTGGCGAAGCTGTTGGGTCAGAATGAGCCAGAGCTGATCTACGTAGGTCATAACGAACGCCTGAACGCAGTGGAGCACCAAGCAGTGGAGGGCCAAAGTGAGAAGTGCAGAAACCCAGAGCCATGTGGGGAGTGGTCCCAGTCCGTCGACACGTGTCAGAGAAATATCAAGGTGAGTTTGGCGGGTCCATGTCTGTCAGGTGATGGCTGTATTGTTAAAATAATTATGACTCATAGTGTTAACTCCATTGAAAAAACCACCAGACATGTTTGATGGCGAGGTGCGTGTGTTGGAGCGTGAGCGCGAGCTGACGGAGGCTCTGAGGAAGGCGCAGCAGCAGGAGGCGCGGGCACTGGAGCAGCAGAGGGAACTCCTGGACGCTCTGAGACGAGCCAACACCAGGGAGGCCGCCACCGAGAAGGAGGAGCTGGAGGCTCTGAGACGAGCTCAGGAGCAGGAGGCCCGCGGCCTGAGGAGAGAGAGGGAGGAGGCGCAGAGGGAGAGGGCAGAGGTGTTGGTGGAACGGGAGAGGCTACGAGAGGAGAGGGAGGAGCTGGAGCGTCTACGGAGGGAGGTTGGGGTGGGACGGGGCCAGCTGGAGGAGCAACCCACAGGGCTGTTCCAGGAACAGGGAGCGGTGATGGCCAAGGAGACTCATGGTTAGGGGGATGTGAACCCTCAGATTGTCAACAGGGACCTGAACCCTGGCTGCCATGTCCACATTCTCCCATGTTATCAAGTCTGGATTTAGAACCCTCATCCCTTTATTTCAAAGGGAGGAAGAAAGCCTGTGTTGCAGTTCTCAAGATGTACAAATATTTTGTAACCTTTTTTACAGTGTATATATAAGCCGGTAGTATGTTCTTGTTTAAGTTAAGGAGGGTCTATACTTGTGAGTTTTGTCCATTCATTCCCCCTTATAATAAACACATGGCTGTGAAAATGTGACTTTATTACTTATTCAGTCAAATATGTCACTGTTTAACATTTGAAGTTCCACCGATGCTAATCTGTTTTAAACAATGGCACCTGATATATTTTATTTTCATTTGTTTCAGCTTCTTTGATTGTCATACTTATAATGCATACTATGGCTATCATCAGTTTCTACAAAAGTCATGTTTTAGCTTTCTTACCAGTGTAAATTCACATTTTTTAATTGCATTGTATTTATTTATTAGATACTTTTATACAAAGTTACATACAAATAACAAATAGTAGCAAATAGTACTTTAGATAATCAAGGATTCAAAGTGAACAGTATTTCAAGGGCCATGGAACTTTCAATTTTTATCAGGCACAGTGCAGCA
The DNA here is from genome assembly GCA_903064625.1 of Mallotus villosus. Taxonomy (NCBI): domain Eukaryota; kingdom Metazoa; phylum Chordata; class Actinopteri; order Osmeriformes; family Salangidae; genus Mallotus; species Mallotus villosus. Next base: position 5,298 of record CAEFZP010000038.1, read on the forward strand.
ACAATCCCAACTACAATTACGTTACATTATAATTCAAATGAAAGGACAGTGCAACAATCAAGAGATCATGCTGACATAAAACATTTACCACAAAATGCTGATTAAAAGAAGGACTCTGTAGGAGAGAAAGTATTTGATTGCTTTACACAATCTGTCGATTGTTAATTTAAATGCTAAATCAGTTCGAAAACAAGACTAAAATGGGATAACTAGCTTAAACATGTTTAGGTGAAAACACTTTTTTGACTGAAAAATATCTCACCTATTGTACCTTTAATTGTGCTCTGAATTGTAGTTTTCAACACAACCTGTAGGAGGCCTCAGTTATTTACTTGAGACTCTGATGTTGTGAGCGTTGCCTGGCTTGTTACAACAGACTTTCTGTGCTCCTTTGCCTCTCTACGTCTTTTGATGCAAATCCACAGAAACAGAAAGAAGCCTGCAGGCAACAGGAAATGACACGGAAAATAACAGTTTTGCATTATATATTTACATGTATTAATTTAGCAGACACTTTTATCCAAAGCGACTTCCAAGAGAGAGCTTTACAAAAGTGCATTATGAAACAAGGTTTCTTCTGAAAGAACAAGTGACATCATCACACAACCTGATTTTGTTTAGAACCAGTGGCATTTCTCACACCTACACAGGGCTGTTCCATCACCTTGTGATTTTGAATCTTTATTGTGCAATTCCACGCTTAACATGTTGGTTTTGTATATGAAATCACTAAGTATTTAATTTCATTGGATCGATACTCCATAAACTGCTCTTTTATCATTTCTCAAATTCAAAAGATTTAACTGCTAAGTGGTGTAATACTGTTTGATGGATGGGATCGTTACCTTGCAGTGAGTTGAGGATGGTGAAGGTATAGAGGATGACATAGTTGGTGTAGCCAATGGAGAAGAAGCCCAGGCCCCAGGTGAGGCCCAGGATGCAGGTGAGGCCCAGGACGCTGCAGACGGTCCTTTTGTTCCTCGTCTTCTGCAAGGGGGATATCCCAGATCTCATCCTACACATGGTGGTCATGGTGAAGATGAACATTCCTCCGTTGAAAAATAAGACCACAATGAGATAGGCCAGGACTGAGCAGTACAGCACAACATCAGATGTCATCCAGCACCTGTGAGGGAGAGACAGACATACATTAAATCCAAATAGTGTCTTGACTTCTGAAATTCATGTACGTGATACTACATATCTTCATTAAGCTCACATGTTGTCTTTCAGGCCATATGGGGTCCAGATCCCTGCTACAACCGTCACCACCACTCCTGACAGCCCTGGGAGAGGGGATGGGAGAGGGTTTGCTATTATCGCATAACTTCTATAGTTGAATCATTATGATATTCATGGATTTAACTTATACAGTATACTTTGAATTGTCAACCAATGTCAAGGTGCTTCACTGAATGAATTAACAGCACGATAAATGACTAAAAAGCAGGGGTACCCCAGCCCAGCAGGCTGATCTTCAGCAGGTAGTGCTTGGTGTAGGTGTTGTAGACCTGCACCAGGAGGCGGTACAGGTGCAGGGCCTCCAGGCCCATCCAGGAGAAGCAGGTGAGCAGGGCGTAGTGCAGCAGGCCACCCAGCACTTTGCACAGCAGTGAGTCCTCCCAGGCAAGGGACATGCTGGCCAGCAGCAGCAGGTTGAGCAGCAGCAGAGAGCCCACCAGCTGGAGGTGGATCACCATGGCTTTATCAGTCGCCTGGCTCCTGAGAGCCAAGGAGAGAAACTCTAGATGAGGGGTCTGAACCTTCTGTTTATGAACCCACACAACCAACCACTAGGACAAAATGGAAATCCTTTGTGGTCTAGAAAAGTTAAATGGGGTCTTCATTCACAGGTGACTCACGCATGCTGCAGACAGTGTGTCAGTAATGTAAGGGCACAGAAGAAGGCAGAGATGGCTCCTCCCACTATGCTGAGCGTTCTGAGGATCTGAGCGTGCTCTTTACTCGGGACGAGACCAGGGATCTGAGCCAGGAACATCAGCCGTCATTGACAATATGTTACCATCTAGACATCACTTTTAGTCAAGTGTTTGAACACGTTAAAATGGAAACACAAAAGTGCAATAAAATGCCATGGCACCAAGATGAATAATATGTCTGTCATAAATGTCTTTCAGATGACTCTCATGCAAATGTCCTAAACAGATCCAGTCCTAAACATGCAAATGTAGTTTCCAGGAATAGAGGAAAAGGACAACATACCATGAGGGTGAAAAGGGAGAAGTGGTTACAGCTACAGACCACGTGTTCTGGGAGGGTCAGGGTGTGGCAGCCATCAGGAACCCAGCTCCCTATATGAGTGACTCAGACACTTTAATATATGTATTTAAACATAATGTACATTCACACATTGTCATGTATGTAGATATGTTTACCTGTCTGGTTCAGGTAAACACATGTTGCATTCCCCTGAGGAAGATCACCACGGCATAAAGATTAGTGAGATGAGAAATCATATGAATGCTGACAACTTGTCGATGTGGCCAATAGGTACCGTTTGGTTATAGGTCTGTTTGAAGCTGATGTTGAATGGTGTGGACAGGTTAGACATGGTAATGTTCTCAACCTCAACACCAAAGATGATATTGACGAGGCGTCCCTCTGTAGTCTAGAGAAAGAGATAGGGACAGGGTGTGTTTTTATGTGTGTTTAATATGAGTGAAAACGTTTTAGCATGTCTGTCTGTACGTGCTTCATGTGTGTGAAAGTATATGTGTTTAGTTTGTGTGTGAAGTCACCTGACTGGCGGGTGGAGTGTTGTTCACAGTAAAGGTGAAGGTCACAGTCTTGTTGGTCAGTGTTGGGTCCAGCCTTGAGAAGAGGTCAGCAGGCAGGTCCACCTGCAGGTCAGCTTCCGGCTCTAAGCTGCTCAATGATATCTGTGGACAGTTGATAACACATATATTAAACAGCATCATGTATCGTGTAAATACAAGTACTATGATTCAATATTGATTATGGGTTTAGGAAGAGGTGTATAACAGTCTATTGATTTAACATGGCAGTAAGACAGGAGCTGAGAGCTGGTGTTATTCTGCAGCAGTGGTGCTTGTTCAGCCAGGTTGTTTTTGAATAGTGGTTGAGTGGTGCTAACTCAGCAATATGCCTACATTGTTCATAGCCGTGTTGTAGTGTTACCGTGGTTGCAGAAGCATAGAGTTTAATTCCGGTGTAATCTTTTATCTTGCGCTCCACAGTGAGGGTTGGGATCCCAGAAGAGGTGTTAGCATAGATGGGATTGGTAGGGCTGGTGAAGGTACATGGGGAGGTGAAAGGAGTGGTGGAAGTAGTGGTGGATGTAGGAAGGAGGTTGGAGGCCGATGTTAGTGTGGCTTTAGTAGATTCTGGACATGAGGTCCCTGGAACTTAGATGTTAAAGGAGTTTTAAAACCATCTAACTCTGGACATTTCTCTATTGTTTATTTTTTATCCTAGTTTACAACATTCTATGTTGCTGTTTTAAAATGAACTTGGGCCATAAACACTATGGTTTCACAAATTACAAATGTATTTACTGAATAATAAAACTAAATCTGACTAGTACCTGCTTCACTGCAGTGATATGCAAGTGTATGCGTAATCTCAATACAAATGCAGGGTGTGTATGTAGTTCCACAATATGGGCCTGTCTTGATCCAGGTGTTGTTATCCTTAATCATCCAGTTGCATGTTATCCCATCATTCCACTCGCATTTGTTAGTCACTGAAATGAACACAAATGTTATTAGGGTAAAAGGATTTTAGGATTTAAGGTTTTCTATGAACATTAGGAACAATACTAAAATGATTCTACTCAAATGGTCAAGGACGTATCAATATCTTGAACACATTTAGAACTGTAAATGTCCAAACCTGTGAAATTCAAATATCCACACAGCTCACTCAGCTTGTCGGGACATTCTCTTTTACATGTGATCATGGCCTGTTCGTGGCAGCATCCACACTCATCTGCAGAAACCAATAAGATAGATGGTATTAATTAAATCTAAACATTAGAATAAATAGAAAGCAGAATACTGAACCTCACCTGTTTCTTTAGTGCAGTCAAAGTCAGAGCTGGAGCTGGAGCTGGAGCTGGAGCTGTTACATGTGCATGACTCCATATAACAATTCAAGCATTCTTTCTGTGTCGTCTTCCATTTATTTTCTCCGGATGGCATCTCCATAATTTTGCGAGTACCATTTTTAGACCACAAACAGTTTTCACGGAAGTCGCGTGTCACTAGAAAATAAAAAAAAAGGTTTTACGAGGAAATAAGGATTATCCTAATAGTTGTTGTCTACTTGGTGTTTCCAATATGTTTAACACTAAACATATGTTTCCTTTATTATGTTAACTGTATGATTTCATTTAGTGTCCTACCTGTGAGTTTAATAATCAAACACAAGTTCAGGAGAAAAACTCGAATCCAAAATGTTCCCATGATCTCAAACTGCTGTGGTCCACAATGCTGCTGAGGGTTCTGTCATACTGTTGGTTTCAGTGCTTGTAGGTCTGTGGACAGTTAAACATGACTTCTGTGGTTTAGACCATGAGTATGAGAGCAAATAAGATGCAAACACACGGTAAGGTAAAAACGCAAATACTGACTAGAAAGATGCCATACAAATGTTTTGCCTGTGTACCATCTATTTCTGTGTGAGAAGAATATGAGGAGTAAAGTGGTACAAAACATGGTAATTAATAGTTCATTAAATGTGACCAGTCATGTATGTCTGACATCACTCAGACAATTTGAAATAGTCTCAAAACTATTAAGCTGCCTTTTCCAACTGGCTTCTTAAGTTCCTTCTAGTAAACAGAAAGTGTTGTGTGTCCTATTGACAGATCAGAGCCCCAAGCCTGGGTTGACCCTTAGAAAGCGGCGAGCTGTCACCCCACCACTGAACCCCACCAGAGAGGATCCTCCAACTGTCTCCTCCCCCACGCTCAAGTCCCCTGCTGCTGGTGAGCCCAGCTACCACCAACCACCACATGGCTCAAAGCCCCACCTCACCCATATGTGTATGACCTGACGTGTGTGTGACTGCAGACATGTCCTCAAACTGGTGAGTACAGAGCTGACTATAGAGTGCAGCCAGGTCTGGTGAGTGCAAGGTGCAGCTTGGTCTGTGTGTGTCAGCATTGCTGCTTCACCTATGTCTTTACTACACAGGGGCCTAAAGATGGGAGGATCTTTAATGAGCAGAACTTCCTTCAGAGAGCTGCAAAACCCACATCTGGTGAAACTCAGGACATGTGTTTGAAGAGGTTGGGTCCGTTTTCCTGAGGTAACTTCACCAATGATGCTATGTGTCCCCCCAGTGGACAAATGTATGAAGTGCACTAAGATGGACTTTCTTGGCATTCTGACCTGTGTGGGTTTTGGGCTACATGCAGACATCTACAGGTGTGTTTATGAGTTTTTCTAATGTAGGAGACCTGTGTATATCCAAAGGGCCTGTATGCATGTGTGTTTGATTGTGCTGTGTTTCCTCGTAGGTTTCTGATTGTCCCCAGCATGGGCCAGACGCTCCAGGTTGTCCTGAAGGAACAGGGGGGGCTCCTGTCTGAAACAGCAGTGCTGCAGCTGGCCTGTAGAATAGTGAGTACTGGAGCCCTCTCATTGGAGAGGAGCTCTGAAAGGAACCTTCAGCATGAGTGTACCTGTCTGGTAGTGTAGACGAAGAAATAAGTTTTTTCTACTCACTTTGGATAGTCTCAACCTCACTAACCTGTGTTTGTAGATAGTATTATAGGTAAAGTACTGCAGGTATGTTTATTGGTGTGTTTAGGTGTATCTGGCAGGGTACGGCCATGTTTTCAGGTACTGTCCAGGTGGTCGACATGTGGAGTACCGGGAAGGCAGTAGAACACCACATGATTCGACTTGTCAATGTTTCTTGTAGTGGAGGTAACGCTGGAGGAGGACCACCCAGTACAGATCACCACGAAGCTGACATAACGAACGCCTGAAGGCGGTGGAGCACCAAGCAGTGGAGGGCCAATGTGAGGTTGTAACTGCAGAAACCCAGAGCCATGTAGGGAGTGGTCCCAGTCCGTCGACACGTGTCAGAGAAATATCAAGGTGAGTTTGGTGGGTCCATGCCTGTCAGGTGATGACTGAATTGTTGAAATAATTATGACTCATAGTGTTCACTCCATTAAAAAAAACACCAGACATGTTTGATGGCGAGGTGCGTGTGTTGGACCGTGAGCGTTGAAAACACTTCTCACTTTAAGTCAATATAAGGAGTTGTTGACGGGACCTTCGTCTGAACATTTAGCAGGGAGGTGGAGGTTTTGGGCCTTCCAGTAGAAGAGATAAGTTGTCAACACTTTATGAGCCAAGGGGGTGCGCACGCAGTTTTGGGGTGGATAGGAAGGGGTTAAAGAACCTTCTAGAACCTTGTAGAAGGTTATGTCATTGTATCATAGAGGGCGGGGGTCTGATCCGTTTTTTGTCTATAATATGAAATGTCCAAGGAAATAGAGGGCTTTTTGATTGCTTTTTGAACCTGTGTATGCTGCATCTGCCTTGCTGAATAAAACCACCGAGCCACATAGCCTTGAAAGATATTCTGTCTCTAGTGTCTATTTTGTAAAACCTTCTGAAAAGAGCCAGTCTCATTTCTACAACAGGAGCAACCCACAGGGCTGTTCCAGGAACAGGGAGCGGTGATGGCCAAGGAGACTCATGGTTAGGGGGATGTGAACCCTCAGATTGTCAACAGGGATCTGAACCCTGGCTGCCATGTCCACATTCTCCCATGTTATGAAGTCTGGATCAAGAACCCCTCATCCCTTTATTTCAAAGGGAGGAAGAAAGCCTGTGTTGCAGTTCTCAAGATGTACAAATATTTTGTAACTTTTTTACAGTATATATAAGCCGGTAGTATGTTCTTGTTTACGTTAAGGAGGGTCTGTACCTGTGAGTTTTGCCCATTTATTCCCCCTTACAATAAACAAATGGCTGTGAAAATGGGACTTTATTACTTATTCAGTCAAATCTGTCAATGTACAACATTTGAAGTTCCATCAATGTTAATCTGTTTTAAACAATGGCACCTGATATATTGTATTTTCATTTGTTTCAGCTTCTTCGATTGTCATACTTATAATGCTATGGCTATTATCAGTTTCTACAGAAGTCCTGTTTTAGCTTTCTTACCATTGTAGATTCACATTTGTATATTGCATTGTATTTATTTAGTAGATGCTTTTATACAAAGTGACAAACACATAACAAATAGTAGTAGATAGTATTGTAGATAATCAAGGATTAGAAGTGAACAGTATTTCAGTGGTAAGGGCCATGGAACTGTCTATTTTCATCAGGCACAGTGCAACAACAGTCCCAACTACAGTTACATGACATATGATTCAAAGGATAGGACAGTGCAACATTAAGAAGAGATCATACTGACATAAAACATTTACTACAAAATGCTGATTAAAAGAAGGACTCTGTAGAAGAGAAAGTATTTGATTGCTCTACACAATCCGTCGATTGTTAATTTAAATGCTAAATCAGTTAAAAAACAAAACTAGTTTCTTTAAAGGTACAATAAGTAACATCAATAAAAAATATTTGAAGCGCCCCACATTTTATAGCCAATTATGTTCAAGCTATCTTGTTCCAGGCATTGTCAGAATTCCACAAGTGGCTAAAGAACTCTCAGAGCGCCCAACTGGCTTAAACATGTTTAGGTGACAACACTTTTTTTTTACAGAAATAAATCTTACCTATTGTACCTTTAATTGTGCCCTGAATTGTAGTTTTCAACAAAACCTGTAGGAGGCCTCAGTTATTTACTTGAGGCTCTGATGTTGTGAGTGTTGCCTGGCTTGTTACAACAGACTTTCTGTGCTCCTTTGCCTCTCTTCGTCTTTTGATGCAAATCCACAGAAACAGAAAGAAGCCTGCAGACAACAGGAAATGACACGAAAGACAACAGTTTTGCAGAATGAAACAACATGTTACATCATCACATGACCTGATCTTGTTTAGAACCAGTGGCAATGTATCACACTTACACAGGGCTGTGTGATTTTGCATCTTTATAATGCAATTCAATGTAACTAACACCAATAATATTCCAGGCGTAACATGTTGGTTTTGTATATGAAATCACTTCGTATTTAAGGTAATTGGATCGATACTCCATAAACTACTCTTTTATAATTCAATTTCTCAAATTCAAAAGATTGAACTGCTAAGTGGTGTAATACTGTTTGAGGGATGGGATTGTTACCTTGCAGTGAGTTGAGGATGGTGAAGGTATAGAGGATGACATAGTTGGTGTAGCCAATGGAGAAGAAGCCCAGGCCCCAGGTGAGGCCCAGGATGCAGGTGAGGCCCAGGACGCTGCAGAAGGCCCTGTTGTTCCTCGTCTTCTGCAAGGGGGATATCCCAGATCGCATCCTACACATGGTGCTCATGATGAAGATGAACATTCCTCCGTTGAAAAGTAAGACCACAATGAGATAGGCCAGGACTGAGCAGTACAGCACAACATCAGATGTCATCCAGCACCTGTGAGGGAGAGACAGACATACATTGAATCCAAATAGTGTCTTGACTTCCAAAATTCATGTATGTGATATTCCATGTCTTCAGTAAACTCACATGCCATCTGTCAGGCCATATGGGGTCCAGATCCCTGCTACAACCGTCACCAGCACTCCTGACAGCCCTGGGAGAGGGGAGGGGGTTTGATAACATTAAATCCATGATGTTCATGGATTATACAGTATACTTTGAATTGTCAACAAATGTCAAGGTGCTTCACTGATTGAATTAACAGCACGATAAATTACTAAAAAGCAGGGGTACCCCAGCCCAGCAGGCTGATCTTCAGCAGGTAGTGCTTGGTGTGGGTGTTGTAGACCCACACCAGGAGGCGGTACAGGTGCAGGGCCTCCAGGCCCATCCAGGAGAAGCAGGTGAGCAGGGCGTAGTGCAGCAGGCCACCCAGCACTTTGCACAGCAGTGAGTCCTGCCAGGCAAGGGACATGCTGGCCATCAGCAGCAGGTTGAGCAGCAGCAGAGAGCCCACCAGCTGGAGGTGGATCACCATGGCTTTGTCAGTCGCCTGGCTCCTGAGAGCCAAGAAGAGAAACTCTAGATGAGGGTCTGAACCTTCTGTTTATGAACCCACACAACCAACCACTAGGACAAAATGGAAATCCTTTGTGGTCTAGAAAAGATAAATGGGGTCTTCATTCACAGGTGACTCACGCATGCTGCAGACAGTGTGTCAGTAATGTAAGGGCACAGAAGAAGGCAGAGATGGCTCCTCCCACTATGCTGAGCGTTCTAAGGATCTGAGCGTGCTCTTTACTCGGGACGAGACCAGGGATCTGAGCCAGGAACATCAGCCGTCATTCACAATGTGTTACCATCTAGACATCACTTTTAGAAAAGTGTTTGAACACATTAAAATGGAAACACAAAAGTGCAATAAAATGTCATGGCACCAAGATGAATAATATGTCTGTCATAAATGTCTTTCAGATGACTCTCATGCAAATGTCCTAAACAGATCCAGTCCTGAACATGCAAATGTAGTTTCCAGGAATAGAGGAAAAGGACAACATACCATGAGGGTAAAAAGGGAGAAGTGGTTACAGCTACAGACCACGTGTTCTGGGAGGGTCAGGGTGTGGCAGCCATCAGGAACCCAGCTCCCTATATGAGTGACTCAGACACTTTAATATATGTATTTAAACATAATGTACATTCACACATGTATGTAGATATGTTTACCTATCTGGTTCAGGTAAACACATGTTGCATTCCCCTGAGGAAGATCACCACAGCATAAATATTAGTAAACTCAGAAATAATATGAATGCCAACAACTTATGCCAACTGCCGATATGGCCAATAGGTACCGTTTGGTCATCCGTCTGTTTGAAGCTCATGTTGAATGGTGTGGACAGGTTAGACATGGTAATGTTCACAACCTCAACACCAAAGATGATATAGTGGAGACGTCCCTCTGTAGTCTAGAGAAAGAGATAGGACAGGGTGTGTTTTTATGTGTGTATAATATGAGTGAAAAGGTTTTAGTATGTCTGTACGTGCTTCATGTGTGTGAAAGTATATGTGTTTAGTTTGTGTGTGAAGTCACCTGACTAGCAGGTGGAGTGTTGTTCACAGTAAAGGTGAAGGTCACAGTGTTGTTGGTCAGTGTTGGGTCCAGCCTTGAGAAGAGGTCAGCAGGCAGGTCCACCTGCAGGTCAGCTTCCTGCTCTAAGCTGCTCAATGATATCTGTGGACAGTTGATAACACATATATTAAACAGCATCATGTATCGTGTAAATACAAGTACTATGATTCAATATTGATTATGGGTTTAGAAAGAGGTGTATGACAGTCTAGTGATTTAATACGGCATTAACACAGGAGCTGAGAGCTGGTGTTATTCTGCAGCAGTGGTGCTTGTTTGTTGTTCAGCCATGTTGTTTTTGAATAGTGGTTGAGTGGTGCTAACTCAGTAATATGCCTACATTGTTCATAGCCATGTTGTAGTGTTACCGTGGTTGCAGAAGCATAGAGTTTCATTCCGGTGTAATCTTTTATCTTGCGCTCCACAGTGAGGTTGGCACCATACTTCTCTGTGGCAGAGGATGGGATCCCAGAAGAGGTGGTAGCAGAGATGGTAGTGGTAAGGGGCTTGAAAGTGGTTGGGGTATTGGCAATGTTAGGGCTGGTGAAGGTACATGTGGAGGTGAATGGTGTGGTGGAGGTAGGAAGGAGGGTGCAGGCCGATGTTAGTGCGGCTTCAGTAGAGGATGCTGGACATGGGGTCCCTGGAAATGAGATGTTAAAGAAGTTGTAAAACCATCTACCTCTGTAATAACATTGATCTATTTTTATTTTTTATCCTGATTTACAACACTCCATGTTGTTGTTTTAAAAGGAACTTGGGCCATTTACAATATGGTTTTACAAATGTATTTACTGAATAGTAAAACTACATCTGACTAGTACCTTCACTACTGCAGGCATATGCAATTGAAGTATCCCCAATCTCTTCACAATTGCAGGGACGGTATTTAGTTCCACAATATGGGCCTGTCTTGATCCAGGTGTTGTTATCCTTAATCATCCAGTTGCATGTTATCCCATCATACCACTCGCATTTCTTATTCACTGAAATGAACACAAATGTTATTAGGGTAAAACGTTTTTAGGATTTAAGGTTTTCTATGAACATTAGGAACAATACTAAAATGATTCTACTCAAATGGTCATATACTTAACAATATTATGATCACATTCAGAACTGTAAATGTCCAAACCTGTGAAATTCAAATATCCACGCAGCTGCCTCAGCTTGTCGGGACATTCTCTTTTACATGTGATCTTGGCCTGTTTGTGGCAGCATCCACACTCATCTGCAGAAACCAATAGGATAGATGCTATAAAATCTAAACGTTAGAATAAACAGAAGGCAGAAGACTTAACCTCACCTGTTTCTTTAGTGCAGTTATACCATGCAGAATGTTCTGTCTGGTTACATGTGCATAACCCCATATAATAATTTGAGAAATGTTTGTTTGTCTTTGTCTTCCAGTTCTGGCAATGGTTATTGATGAATGATTCTTGCATAATCGTATTATTATTTTCAGACCACAAGCAGTAGTCACGTTCCTTCTCTAGAAAATAAACAAAAGATTTTACAAGGGAATAAGAAATATATCAGCATCCTGGAGAGACAGATGGGAAGATGCTATACATTAGAATAAACAGAAATTTGAGCTTCACTTGTTTTTTTTGAGCAGTTAATCAAAACTTATTTGTATCGCCCAGCAATGTCACAGAGAGCTTACCATACACCCATTAAAGTGCACCTAAACCAACCTAAACCCCCAAGGAAAACCCCCAGGAAATATCATAGAGAAAAAAGAAAAAAAAACCTTGGATGCAATTATCTGCGTGATTCCCTGCTCCAGAGTTGGTCGCTGAAACAGAGTAGTGATTATCATTATCTGAACATAACATGCATCAATAGGGATAAAAAAATTAAGTATAGCTGCAGGCAGCAATGGCGGGTTCCTCCTCAACATTGCAAACTATTTCAATAGTGACATGACACAGACATGTATTTCAAGACAATTGGAGATATGGCTTTTAAATAAACATTTTGAAATTCTTCACAAATTATCACTGTTGCCAACATTCTGGGTTCATTAAACTTTTTTGTACCCCATGAGCAATTTGGCGGAGAAAACCGGCGAATATACCGCAAGCCCAGACTCTCTGTACAAATGAAAGTCTGGTAGGACCAGGCTAGAGCAATAAGGCATGAATACCAACTTTCAGACATCTTGGCCTACGTGCACATCCTCATTGTTTGTGAACACAAAACCCAATAAATAAATGTATTTGGGAGTGTTCCAATCAAATATGATTTATTTTTTAACCTAGAGGTTAAAACTCTGCCTAAACTGACATGCACCAACTCAGAGAACTGAGTTTCAACATCCTCCTAATTGCATTCATTCTTATTCACATAGCTATTGTGGTCTCAAACTAGCATAACTACATATGTGGCCTACACATACATCTACAACAGCATTCAATGTAACAACGTACCACAGTTCAGGGTGGTCTGCTGATGTTCACAGATCACTGTTGTCTCTGAAACTGTAATAGTACAAATATGTGTCACTGGTCTACACACACACACACACACACACACACACACTCACACTCACACTCACACTCACACACTCACACACACACACACACACACACACACACACAATACTAACTTGAGGGAATGCAGGTGTAGATCACATGCAGGTATTTGAAGGTTCCAGGACAGGTATCAGAGAACACAGAGTTGCAGGCCTTCAGAGAACAGTTTGTCTTTCCATTGCATCTGGGAAGATGGGAGGAGTAAAATGTGAGTGTGTGTGAGAGAGAGTGTCTGTGTGTGTCCATGGTGTGTGTATGTCTCTTACGTGGTGTGTATGTGTGTGTCTTACTTGCTAGCCACCAACGAGAAGGTTCCGGAGTTGATGCAGTCAGTCTTTTTAATATGATTGGCTGGACGACCAGAGATGCAGGTCACACTGTCTGTGCGTCCATAGTTAGCACTGACCACGTTGATCACAGAACTCCCTGGAAACAGGAAGATGTTATTATCTCTTATACTCACGTATAATTGATGAAACTGTAGTTGAAGTGTGTGCAGTGTGAAACTATAACAGTATAGCAGGGCAACAGTATTACATTACAAGTGTAACAGAGTAGCACTGTAATGAACACTGCAACAGTATAACTAACAGTTTAGCAGTGTAGAAATTGTGGTTTTAAACTAGCATAACTACATATGTGGCCTACACATACATACCGAAGTTTTAGTCAATTGGAGTCATGGTTCATGAGAAGACATTGGTATATTTTTCAAAATGTTCACCGCACAAAGGGGACTGTATGGGTCACCACTGTATGGTTTACCATGATAAATAAGCATGTATATGTAACCCACATAGAATATGCTGTCACTAAAGGGTTAACTAGCCAGGTGTCGAACTGCATTGTGCCAGTGGGGGGCGCGCTAGCGCGGGTCTTATTTGTTGGATGAGGAATTCTCCGTTGTGGCGAGTTGCATTGGAACGAAGCTCTGGTTCATGTGGAGAAATTTAAATAGAAAACACATTCCGCCCCGCCCACCTTTTTTAGTTCCGTTGTATTCGAACTTCCTGTTTGCCGGGGATATCATTCAATTCAATGGAGAACTGCCGCAGAGTCCCGCTGCTAAAACATTATATAAGGTTGGTGGATTTGTGCCAGTTGTGCTATGTTCGTGTGCTACAACAAGTCACCAATACACCCTTTCACTGGATGGCTTAAAAAAGACTTTTAAGTGTTTATATAATTAGTTTGCCGGTCAGATCGCTGCTCTGCTTTGCTGCTAAAAGTAGGCGTTACATTAGCCACAAACATAAGATGTTCTAACGATTTCACTGCAGGGCATATTTGCTATACCTTGTTTGAAAGCTTAAGCTTGCTATTGGCCATAAACTGAAAATGTATGAGTGACAAATTACACAAATTGTGCTGTAATAATATTGTAGCATTTACGGCACGACACCGCGGGGGCTAGCTAGCGGAATGACGAGGACACAGAGTAGCTGACGTTTAACCGGAGGACCGGGCTTTATTGTGCCTAGTGTACAGGCTAACCCCGGGGTTGGAGGAGTGCCCAAAACAACAAAAGGGTTTATAACTAACTGCGGCTGGTAGCGGCGTGGCTTATTAGCTAACTGTCGATTGTAGGAGCGTGTCTTCTTCTCTGCCTTATTTCCCGAACTGGCGCCTATTTGGCTCAACTTCCCACTTCTCACGCTGTCCCCGCCCCATAACCCAAACTGGCCTATCAGGCTGAACTAGGGCAACTCCTTCCCCCCATAACTCCCCATCAATCCCCCCCCCATAGTTCTGCTGGGTCGCTACAATATATACTAACAACTTTTTCATCGAGGGTCTTTGGTAGAAGCTTTATTCAACGTTTTAAAACTTACATGAGTGCACTAGTAGTAATGCACTAGTCATCTTCCCTCGTATCTAATGGCAATTAGAAAGACGCATCTAACTAATTTGATTGCTGCGTTGTTTCAAAAGCTTCATTACATTTAGATGCACTCGGACCTCTTCTTTTCATGGTCAAAACAATCAAAAGACGGGGTCTGATTTCGTTTACTCCAGTTGTTATGGCAGCCACTAACTGCACAGTTGACGCTGGGCATCTTTATTAGCCTTAAATGTGTACCAAAGCTTGTTTAAGACGTTCTCTAGTACTGTTTAAAAGCGGAAAGTATACAAACAGGAAATGAGAATACGCGAATGGCCGTGCCCATCGCGACTTCCGGAATAAGGTGAATAGTTAATTCTAATCAGGAATTGTGTGAAGATAACCTATTAGTAACCCGAGGACTGCATTGTGGGAGAGCGTTCGTGTTGTTTCTCTGCTTTGTTTCTTTGCCGAGATCTCCGATTGTTTTTTATTTGATCCTGGATTTAGGTTTGTTCCAAACCATATCGACTTAGATGGCGAGGCTGAACGACATTCTACAGGAGGAACGTTTGGACACAGTGTGGCCAGCTGTGTCGGATCCTTTCCTACAGAGTGACTGAACACATTTGTATCCAGATCTCGGATACCAAATTCTGGATTCCAGATAAGGAACACTTTCTTTGGTTTGATTTTGGTTTACTACCCGGGTAGAGTGATTTTCCATTTGTCCAAGAACAATCTATTTTGTTTTCATACATTTTTGTAATCAAAGAGCTCTATTTTATTTTGGGGATTTTCTAATGCAAGATAAAGCACTTTGTTGAGTAGTGTGTTGCTTAATGAATGAGAAATAAACCTGCCAGCTTTTTTGTTTAAAAAAGTAAAGTCTCCTTGTGAGTCTTGTCAATTACTGCTCAGAGCCTAGGTAATAGATATATAGCTATCATTCTAATACAGGTTAGAGGTGCTACATATAGTTTCCAACGTTTTAGACTCACTTTGAAAATGGACAATTGGGGCATGGCCTTAGCGCCACCTTTGGGCAATGGTGGGCCATTTGTGGTGTGGTAGTTACTCATGGCCCTATACTATCAATGTTTCAGGATTTTGAGAACTTTTTACCATTGCATAGAAAATCGGAAATGCAATTACAAGGTCCACAAGGGATTTTGCTTAAAGCCAAGGAGTCAGGGTGGGGGCTTGATCAGCTTAAAGGCCTAATTATGCTTCTGCGTTTTTCGAAAAACGCAGAGGAGGGAACGCCCTCGTCTCCGTGGAACGCCCTCTGCGTGCTCTCCGTCAGCCCTCGGAGAGCTTTTGACGGATTGACGTGCACCTCCTGAATTTTCTAACTATCCGTCGAAATTACGCAGAGCGACGGAGAGCGACGGAGACCCCCTTGGCTGTGATTGGTCCGTATTAAGAAGTCAGGGGCGGGTTTGCCGCTATGGGTTGCCGTGACCAACAAGACCAGGGGTGGGGAACGTCCGACCTGCGGGCCATATGCGGCCCAAAAAATCATTTGGTCCAGCCCGCCATGGCATGGCAGGCACCATATTATTAGGTGCATTATTCGTTGGCAGCAGGACTATTTTAATATGTGGAAGAGGACCGTGGAGGCGCTCAGCGTCGCGTTCTTGCAAATCAAGCCCCAATACGTTGTTGGTTTGGGCTATACCCGGAATGTTTACAACGTCTGGCTCCGCACCTGATTAACACTCGGATCGATAAGCAGTCTCTAAAATGGTAGCAATATAAAAACATATACGATCCCTTTCCGTAATCATAATAATAACCCCCCAGAAATGTTCACTGCACACCCAGTCTAAGCAGGCTGCTCTTCCAGCTAGCATCACAAACATCACCAAAGAGATCGAAGCAGTTTTTACAATTCATATTTCAGCTAAACAGTAGCCTACATGTAAATTGGCATTTGAATTCAAATGTGACAAGAAATGGGCAGTGTAGTCGCTGAAACTGTGCATATTTTATTGATGAAACGGCTCATTTGTAAATTTGCTCCGAGTTTTCGATAACCTATAACTAGCATCGCAGTGCAGCGCCACCTACTCTTCTGGCGGTGAATTGTTTTCAGCACCCACAGCCTACGGAGAACTATAAACGAAGTCTATCCGTGTGTATCCGTGCGTATCCGTGAGCCCGCACACCCGAAAACGGAGACGCAGAAGCATATTGAGGCCTTAAGACCGGAACATGTGTACAGCATTATTTTAGCGTCAGCGATAAATAATATTTCCATTAATTTAATAATGTTTGGAAATATTAAGTTGCCTTTGCACATGGTAACATGTTGTAGTGTCTTCCTCCTGTGTGGAACAGATCAAGTCCCAAGGGCAATGTGGCACTTATTTATGGATACATGAAATATGTGCCACAGGTGCAAATTCACCCTTATGTTAATAATTTGGCCAAATTTCTCAACTTTTTACATTACTGGTCTAGGGGCTGACAATAGTTTTTCTCCTTCCGGAGAAACCCTAAATACTAATACATATATATGAGAGAGAACAATAGGTTGTGTTGCCAAAGGCAAGCACACCTAATAAGGAATATCTTACACACAATAATATGGAAAGGTTTTTGTTCAGGTCAGGGGGAAGATTGCATTGACACTTTATCTGAGTATAGAAGCATCCTAGAGAGACAGATGGGATAGATGCTAAACCTTAGAATAAACCGAAAGCAAAATACTGAGCTCCACTTGTATTTTTAGAGAAGTTAATCAAAACAAATCAAATGTATGTGTCTACCCCAGCAATGTCACAGAGAGCTTTACATGAAGTGCACCTTAACCAAACTAAACCCCCAGGAAATCTCATAGAGAAAAAATAGAAGAAACCTTGGATGCAATTATCGGAGTGATTCCCTGCTCCAGAGTTGGTCGCTGAAACAGAGTAGTGATTATCATTATCTGAACAGAACATGCATCAATAGGGATAGAAAATAGCAAATGGAAGTTGAAAATGTGTTTTATGTCCTTAAGTGTCCTACCTGAGCACTTGATAATCAAACATAAATCGAGGAGAAAAACTAGAATCCAAAATGTCTCCATGATCTCAAACTGCTGTGGTCCAGAATGCTGCTGAGGGTTCTGTTATGCTGTTGGTTTCACTGCTCGTAGGTCTGTGGACAGTTAAACAACCACAGACTTCTGTGGTTTAGAAGATAAGTATGAGAGCAAATAAGATGCAAACATAAAAATGCAAATACATAAAAATAAAGATGTTTTACATATGTAACATCTATGTGCAGGGCATTTCTCACGCTCTCAGGCAATACCTTGTATCTCTCACACATTTCAACCATCTCTCACGCTGTGAAGTAAAGGATAACTTGTCCCGATACAATTATGGAAGAGGCGCAGGCTTGTGAGCTACTATCATTGAGATGATATTACTCTCGAGTTATAAAGAGTTATGCCCCCCCCCCACCCACCCACCCACCCCCACTAGCTTTAGCCAATAGCCTTTAACTCCACTTGGAAAGAACCTTTAGTTGATAACCATCCTTCCATAAAGATACTGGACTTAAAATTCGATTGACTAACCTCAATGTTGTTTTTGTTTGTAGAATGCTCCTTCATTTCTGTCCTCAGTGTGGCTCTAAGCTGCAGCCTGGCTTCAGATTCTGCCCGTCGTGCGGGGAGAAGCTCCCAGCTCTCGTGGACCCCCCCGTGGAAGCTGCCACCTCTGGGGTTTCTCAAATCACCGTCAGCGGTGTCACGGCTACAGCCAGCATCAACCCACCTGCTACCTCAGAGCAGTACTGTACGTTTGGAGAAGGTAGGGCTGTTTGCTGCAGGCAGGAGGGGGGCACATTAAGCTGGGTTCATTGGACTATTGGTTGATGGGTTCAGAGTGAGGTTACACAGGATCTTGGTTTTTGAGTGTTATCGTTTCTTTCTGGAATGTCTGCAGGTCTGGTTTGCTCTACTCCTAGCCCAGTGTCCACACGCCAAGCTCTACGTCGTACCCGTAAGTCCACTCCATCAGGCCAAGTAGAAGATGTCTCCAGTGTTGTGGACACACCCCCTCGCATAGCATCTCCCAGGCAAACAGGTAAAGGAAGAGGGATGTCTAATCCAGTGCTTCTAACCTAATACCATTAACGTATGTCCGAGTGCTGGGCTTGGATTTAAGCAGCACAACGGAGGATGACAACCAGCTAAGCTGCTTTCTCAAACTGTTTTATTAAGTTAATTCTAGTAAACAGAAAGTGTTGTGTGTCCTATTGACAGATCAGAGCCCCAAGCCTGGGTTGACCCTTAGGAAGCGGCGAGCTGTCACCCCACCACTGAACCCCACCAGAGAGGATCCTCCAACTGTCTCCTCCCCCACGCTCAAGTCCCCTGCTGCTGGTGAGCCCAGCTACCACCAACCACCACATGGCTCAAAGCCCCACCTTACCCATATGTGTATGACCTGATGTGTGTGTGTGTGATCACAGTCAAGGGGAAAACGAAGAAGGCCAAGCGGACGTGTGTTGTGGAGCCTCTGCAGGAAGGAGAGGAGCTGAGTGACACAACAGGCAGGAAGTGGCGGCTGGCGAAGCTGTTGGGTCAGAATGAGCCAGAGCTGATCTACGCAGGTCATATGTCAAATAGTACTAGTAATAGGAAAGTTCTGGTTGAGTACTTGGACGTTCAAGGGTCAGGGTGTTTGTGTACGTGTCTATGGGTTTGTAGATCTACTGATGACTAGTCTCTTCTCCATGTGTTCTCCATGTCTCCAGTCCAGCAGACCGGGCCAGGGATCAACTGTGGTGACTGCAGACATGTCCTCAAACTGGTGAGTACAGAGCTGACTCTAGAGTGCAGCCAGGTCTGGTGAGTGCAAGGTGCAGCTTGGTCTGTGTGTCAGCATTGTTGCTTCACCTATGTCTTTACTACACAGGGGCCTAAAGATCTTTAATGAGCAGAACTTCCTTCAGAGAGCTGCAAAACCTACATCTGGTGAGGCTCAGGACATTTGCTTTGAAGAGTTGGGTCTGTTTTCCTGAGGTTACTTCACCAATGATGTTATGTTTCCCCCCAGTGGACAAATGGATGAAACGCAGGAAGTCCTAAAATGGACTTCCTTGGGATTCCGTCCTGTGTGGGTTTTGGGCTTCATGCAGACATCTACAGGTGTGTTTATGAGTTTGTCTAATGTAGGAGACCTGTGTATATCCAAAGGGCCTGTATGCATGTGTGTTTGATTGTGCTGTGTTTCCTTGTAGGTTTCTGATTGTCCCCAGCATGGGCCAGACGCTCCAGGTTGTCCTGAAGGAACAGGGGGGGCTCTTGTCTGAGACAGCAGTGCTGCAGCTGGCCTGTAGAATAGTGAGTACTGGAGCCCTCTCATTGGAGGGGAGCTCTGAAAGGACACTTCAGCACGAGTGTACCTGCCTGGTAGTGTAGAGATCTACTCACTTTGGATAGTCTGCTGTGGCTCTGGTTAGCAGTAGCCCCTTGCTGTGAGCAGCGTAAGACATTACAGCATAGCACCCATACACATACAGAGTCAAGAGTAAAATGAAAATAAATAGTCAAACCAAGTGGGCACTGTAGACATTTATCAAATGTAGAAGCGCCGGCAGTGTTGAAACCAAGTGTTAATATAAATCTGAGTGCTGACCTCTCTACTCTGGTATCAGAAGCCATGTTCTAACCCCGGTCTGTCTCTTCTGACAGCTGGACGTGTTGGAGTTCATCCATGAGAACGAGTATGTCCACGGAGACGTTCAGGCAGAAAACATCTTCATCCAGCCAGCAGGACACACACAGGTTAGTGAGGTTGAGTATTAGAGGTATAGTACTGCAGGTATGTTTATTATCTGAAAGGATGATATGCTTGAGACGTGTGTGTGTGTTTAGGTGTATCTGGCAGGGTACGGCCATGCTTTCAGCTACTGTCCAGGTGGTCGACATGTGGAGTACCGGGAAGGCAGTAGAACACCACATGAGGGCGCCCTGGAGTTTATAAGCCTGGACTCCCACAAAGGAGCAGGTTAGTAGCTAAGCTAACACAATAACATATTCAGAGAGCAAACCCTTATTCTGAGTCTCTTTTTAAAGTGTGTTATTCCATGTGAAGGCCTGTCCCGCCGCAGTGACCTCCAGGCTCTGGGCTACTGCATGCTGCACTGGCTCACCGGGGCGCTGCCCTGGAGCTCCATACTAAACACACCCTCCCATGTGGCCACAGAGAAGCAGAGGTGAGACATTAGTAGTGATTCATTTATACAGGTTTATCATATTGATGTTGGGATCCTAACCCTCTGTGTGACCCTGGGGCCATTAGGTGGACAGAGGACATCCCAGGCCTGATCAGACACTGCTACGGAAAGAAGACTGCCTCCAGTCAGTTCACTATTCCAGCTCATAATACTTGATGATTGTGGAGACTCATGGTTAGGGGGATGTGAACCCTCAGATTGTCAACAGGGACCTGAACCCTGGCTGCCATGTCCACATTCTCCCATGTTATGAAGTCTGGATTTAGAACCCCTCATCCCTTTATTTCAAAGGGAGGAAGAAAGCCTGTGTTGCAGTTCTCAAGATGTAAAAATATTTTGATACTTTTTTACAGTATATATAAGCAGGTAGTATGTTCTTGTTTACGTTAAGGAGGGTCTGTACTTGTGAATTTTGTACATTCATTCCCCCTTACAATAAACAAAATGTCTGTGAAAATGGGACTTTATTACTTATTCAGTCAAATCTGTCACTGTTTAACATTTGAAGTTCCACCGATGCTAATCTGTTTTAAACAATGGCAGCTGATATATTGTATTTTCATTTGTTTCAGCTTCTTTGATTGTCATACTTATAATGCATTCTATGGCTATCATCAGTTTCTACAGAAGTCCTGTTTTAGCTTTCTTACCATTGTAGATTCACATTTTTCAATTGCATTGTATTTATTTAGCAGATATACAAAGTGACATACAAATAACAAAAGTAGCAGATAGTACTGTAGATAATCAAGGATTAGAAGTGAACAGTATTACAGTGGTAAGGGCCATGGAACTGTCTACTTTCATCAGGCACAGTGCAACAACAATCCCAACTACAATTACGTTACATATAATTCAAATGATAGGACAGTGCAACAATCAAGAGATCATACTGATATAAAACATTTACTACAAAATGCTGATTAAAAGAAGGACTCTGTAGGAGAGAAAGTATTTGATTGCTTTACACAATCCGTGATTGATCATTTAACTGCTAAATCAGTTCAAAAACAAAACTAGTTTCTTTAAAGGTACAATAAGTAATTTAAATTAAAAATATTTGAAGCGCCCCACATTTTATAGCCAATTATGTTCAAGCTATCTTGTTCCAGGCATTGTCAGAATGAGAAATTCCACAAGTGGCTAAAGAACTCTCAGAGCGCCTAACTGGCTTAAACATGTTTAGGTGACAATGCTTTTTTACAGAAATAAATCTTACCTATTGTACCATTAATTGGGCTCTGAATTGTAGTTTTCAACACAACCTGTAGGAGGCCTCAGTTATTTACTTGAGGCTCTGATGTTGTGAGTGTTGCCTGGCTTGTTACAACAGACTTTCTGTGTTCCTTTGCCTCTCTCCGTCTTTTGATGCAAATCCACAGAAACAGAAAGAAGCCTGCAGGCAACAAGAAATGACACGGAAAATAGCAGTTTTTCATTATTTCAAGGTTTCTTCTAATAGAACCAGTGGCAATTTCTCACGTACACAGGGCTGTTCCATCACCTTGTGATTTTGCATCTTTATAGTTCAATTCAATGTAACCAGCACCAATAATATTCCAGGCCTAACATGTTGGTTTTGTATATGAAATCACTTCGTATTTAAGTTCATTGGATCGATACTCCATAAACTGCTCTTTTATAATTCCATTTCTCAAATTCAAAAGATTTATCTGCTAAGTGTAGTAATACTGTTTGAGGGATGGGATCGTTACCTTGCAGTGAGTTGAGGATGGTGAAGGTATAGAGGATGACATAGTTGGTGTAGCCAATGGAGAAGAAGCCCAGGCCCCAGGTGAGGCCCAGGATGCAGGTGAGGCCCAGGACGCTGCAGACGGTCCTTTTGTTCCTCGTCTTCTGCAAGGGGGATATCCCAGATCGCATTTTATACATGGTGGTCATGGTGAAGATGAACATTCCTCCGTTGAAAAATAAGACCACAATGAGATAGGCCAGGACTGAGCAGTACAGCACAACATCAGATGTCACCCAACACCTTTGAGGGAGAGACAGACATACGTTAAATCCAAATAGTGTCTTGACTGAAATTCATGTATGTGATATTCCACGTCTTCAGTAAACTCACATGCCGTCTTTCAGGCCATATGGGGTCCAGATCCCTGCTACAACCGTCACCACCACTCCTGACAGCCCTGGGAGAGGGGAGGGGGTTTGATAACATTGCATAACTTTTATAGTTGAATCATTATGATGTTCATGGATTTAACAGTATACTTTGAATTGTCAACTAATGTCAAGGTGCTTCACTGAATTAACAGCACAATAAATGAATAAAAAGCATGGGTACCCCAGCCCAGCAGGCTGATCTTCAGCAGGTAGTGCTCGGTGTAGATGTTGAACAGCCGCACCTGGAGGCGGTACAGGTGCAGGGCCTCCAGGCCCATCCAGGAGAAGCAGGTGAGCAGGGCGTAGTGCAGCAGGCCACCCAGAACTTTGCACAGCAGTGAGTCCTCCCAGGCAAGGAACATGCTGGCCAGCAGCAGCAGGTTGAGCAGCAGCAGAGAGCCCACCAGCTGGAGGTGGATCACCATGGCTTTATCAGTCGCCTGGCTCCTGAGAGCCAAGGAGAGAAACTCTAGATGAAGGTCTGAACCTTCTGTTTATGAACCCACACAACCAACCACTAGGGCAAGATTGAAATATTTTGTGGTCTAGGAAAGATAAATGGGTTCATTCACAGGTGACTCACGCATGCTGCTGACAGTGTGTCAGTAATGTAAGGGCACAGAAGAAGGCAGAGATGGCTCCTCCCACTATGCTGAGCATTCTGAGGATCTGAGCGTGCTCTTTACTCGGGACGAGACCAGGGCTCTGAACCTGGAACATCAGCTGTCATTTGTAGTATCTGGGATCTACATCTGTTTATATTAGTTACTATGCTGTTTTTAAGTAGTGATGTATTACGGCAGTGTTACGTTACTACACTGCTCATGTGCACTAAGATGCCGGGAAATGGACACGGGAGGGTTTTGGAACTAAAGGAAAAACTAACCCTACTGCTGGTCATTTCTCCACAAAACAAATATTCACTGACGATGTGTTACCATCGAGACATCACCTTTAGTCAAGTGTTTGAACACAAAATTGTAATAAAATGTCATGGCACCAAGATGAATAATATGTCTGTTATAAAGGACTTTCAGATGACTTCCATGCAAACGTCCTACACAGATCCAGTCCTAAACATGCAAATATAGTTTCCAGGAATAGAGGAAAAGGACAACATACCATGAGGGTGAAAAGGGAGAAGTGGTTACAGCTACAGACCACGTGTTCTGGGAGGGTCAGGGTGTGGCAGCCATCAGGAACCCAGCTCCCTATATGAGTGACTCAGACACTTTAATATATGTATTTAAACAGAATGTACATTCACACATTGTCGTGTATGTAGATATATTTACCTGTTTGGTTGAGGTAAACACATGTTGCATTCCCCTGAGGAACATCACCACAGCATAAAGATTAGTTAACTCAGAAATCATATGAATGCCAACAACTTGTCGATGTGGCCAATAGGTACCGTTTGGTCGTAGTTCTGTTTGAAGCTGATGTTGAATGGTGTGGACAGGTTAGACATGGTAATGTTCACAACCTCAACACCTAAGATGATATTGTAGAGACGTCCCTCTGTAGTCTAGAGAAAGAGATAGGGACAGGGTGTGTTTAATATGAGTGAAAAGTTTTAGCATATCTGTACATGCTTCATGTGTGTGAAAGTATATGTGTTTAGTTTGTGTGTGTGTGAAGTCACCTGACTGGCAGGTGGAGTGTTGTTCACAGTGAAGGTGAAGGTCACAGTGTTGTTGGTCAGTGTTGGGTCCAGCCTTGAGAAGAGGTCAGCAGGCAGGTCCACCTGCAGGTCAGCTTCCTGCTCTAAGCTGCTCAATGATATCTGTGGACAGTTGATAACACATATATTAAACAGCATCATGTATCGTGTAAATACAATTACTATGATTCAATATTGATTATGGGTTTAGGAAGAGGTGTAAGACAGTCTAGTGATCTAATATGGCAGTAAGACAGGAGCTGAGAGCAGTGGTGCTTGTTTGTTGTTCAGCCATGTTGTTTTTGAATGGTGGTTGAGTGGTGCTAAAGCAATATGCTTACACTGTTCATGGCAATGTTGTAGTGTTACCGTGGTTGCAGAAGCATAGAGTTTAATTCCGGTGTAATCTTTTATCTTGCGCTCCACAGTGAGGGTTGGGATCCCAGAAGAGGTGGTAGCAGAGATGGGATTGGTAGGGCTGGTGAAGGTACATGGGGAGGTGAAACGAGTGGTGGAAGTAGTGGTGGATGTAGGAAGGAGGGTGGAAGCCGATGTTAGTGTGGCTTTAGTAGATTCTGGACATGGGGTCCCTGGAAATTAGATGTTAAAGGAGTTTTAAAACCATCTAACTCTGGACATTTCTCTATTGTTTCTTTTTTATCCTAGTTTACAACATTCTATGTTGCTGTTTTAAAATGAACTTGGACCATAAACACTATGGTTTCACAAATTACAAATGTATTTACTGAATAATAAAACTACATCTGACTAGTACCTGTATCACTGCAGGCATAAGCAATTGTAGTATCCCAAATCTCTTTACATTTGCAGGGACGGTATGTAGTTCCACAATATGGGCCTGCCTTGAACCAGGTGTTTGTATCCTTAATCATCCTATTGCATGTTATCCCATCATACCACTCGCATTTCTGAGTCACTGAAATGAACACAAATGTTATTAGGGTAAAAGGATTTTAGGATTTAAGGTTTTCTATGAACATTAGGAACAATACTAAAATGATTCTACTCAAATGGTCAAGGACGCATCAATATCTTGAACACATTTAGAACTGTAAATGTCCAAACCTGTGAAATTCAAATATCCACGCAGCTGCCTCAGCTTGTCGGGACATTCTCTTTTACATGTGATCATGGCCTGTTCGTGGCAGCATCCACACTTATCTGCAGAAACCAATAAGATAGATGGTATTAATTAAATCTAAACATTAGAATAAATAGAAAGCAGAATACTGAACCTCACCTGTTTCTTTAGTGCAGTCAAAGTCAGAGCTGGAGCTGGAGCTGGAGCTGTTACATGTGCATGACTCCATATAACAATTCAAGCATTCTTTCTGTGTCGTCTTCCATTTATCTCCATCTTTCTGCATAATTTTGCAAGTACCATTTTTAGACCACAAACAGTATTCACGGTAGTTGCTTGTATTCACTAGAAAATAAAAATAAAGGTTTTACTTGGAAATAAGGATTATCCTAATAGTTTTTGTCTACTTGATGTTTCCAATATGTTTAAAACTAAACATATGTTTCCTTTATTATGTTAACTGTATGATTTCATTTAGTGTCCTACCTGTGATTTTAATAATCAAACACAAGTTCAGGAGAAAAACTAGAATCCAATATGTTCCCATGATCTAAATTGCTGTGGTCCACAATGCTGCTGAGGTTCTGTTCTGCTGTTGGTTTCACTGCTCGTAGGTCTGTGGACAGTTAAACATGACTTCTGTGGTTTAGACCATGAGTGTGAGAGCAAATAAGATGCAAACACACAGTAAGGTAAAAACGCAAATACTGACTAGAAAGATGCCATACAAATGTTTTACATGTGTACCATCTATTTCTGTGTGAGAAGAATATGAGAAGTAAAGTAGTACAAAACATGGTAATTAATAGTTCATTAAATGTGACCAGTCATGTATGTCTGACATCACTCAGACAATTTGAAATAGTCTCAAAACTATTAAGCTGCCTTCTCCAACTGGCTTCTTAAGTTCCTTCTAGTAAACATAAAGTGTTGTGTGTCCTATTGACAGATCAGAGCCCCAAGCCTGGGTTGACCCTTAGGAAGCGGCGAGCTGTCACCCCACCACTGAACCCCACCAGAGAGGATCCTCCAACTGTCTCCTCCCCCACGCTCAAGTCCCCTGCTGCTGGTGAGCCCAGCTACCACCAACCACCACATGGCTCAAAGCCCCACCTTACCCATATGTGCATGACCTGACTTGTGTGTGTGGGATCCCAGTCAAGGGGAAAACGAAGAAGGCCAAGCGGACGTGTGTTGTGGAGCCTCTGCAAGAAGGGGAGGAGCTGAGTGACACAACAGGCAGGAAGTGGCGGCTGGCGAAGCTGTTGGGTCAGATTGAGCCAGAGCTGATCTACGCTGGTCAGAGGTCAAATAGTACTAGTATTAGGAAAGTTCTGGTAATAGCAGGGCTTTTGGTACTTGGAAGTTCAAGGGTCAGGGTGTTTGTGTACATGGGTTTGTAGATCTGCTGATAACTAGTTTCTTCTCCATGTGTTCTCCATGTCTCCAGTCCAGCAGACCGGGCCAGGGATCAACTGTGGTGACTGCAGACATGTCCTCAAACTGGTGAGTACAGAGCTGACTATAGAGTGCAGCCAGGTCTGGTGAGTGCAAGGTGCAGCTTGGTCTGCGTGTCAGCATTGCTGCTTAACCTATGTCTTTACTACACAGGGGCCTAAAGATGGGAGGATCTTTAATGAGCAGAACTTCCTTCAGAGAGCTGCAAAACCCACATCTGGTGAGGCTCAGGACATGTGCTTTGAAGAGGTTGGGTCCGTTTTCCTGAGGTTACTTCACCAATGATGCTATGTTTCCCCCCAGCGGACAAATGGATGATGCGCACTAAGATGGACTTTCTTGGCATTCTGACCTGTGTGGGTTTTGGGCTACATGCAGACATCTACAGGTGTGTTTATGAGTTTGTCTAATGTAGGAGACCTGTGTATGTCCAAAGGGTCTGTATGCATGTGTGTTTGATTGTGCTGTGTTTCCTCGTAGGTTTCTGATTGTCCCCAGCATGGGCCAGACGCTCCAGGTTGTCCTGAAGGAACAGGGGGGGCTCCTGTCTGAGACAGCAGTGCTGCAGCTGGCCTGTAGAATAGTGAGTACTGGAGCCCTCTCAAGGAGCTCTGAAAGGACACTTCAGAACGAGTGTACCTGTCTGGTAGTGTAGACGAAGAAAGACGTTTTTTCTACTCACTTTGGATAGTCTCAACCTCACTAACCTGTGTTTGTAGATAGTATTATAGGTAAAGTACTGCAGGTATGTTTATTGGTGTGTTTAGGTGTATCTGGCAGGGTACGGCCATGCTTTCAGGTACTGTCCAGGTGGTCGACATGTGGAGTACCGGGAAGGCAGTAGAACACCACATGATTCGACTTGTCAATGTTTCTTGTAGTGGAGGTAACGCTGGAGGAGGACCACCCAGTACAGATCACCACGAAGCTGACATAACGAACGCCTGAAGGCGGTGGAGCACCAAGCAGTGGAGGGCCAATGTGAGGTTGTAACTGCAGAAACCCAGAGCCATGTAGGG
Organism: Mallotus villosus; assembly: GCA_903064625.1. Classification (NCBI taxonomy): domain Eukaryota; kingdom Metazoa; phylum Chordata; class Actinopteri; order Osmeriformes; family Salangidae; genus Mallotus; species Mallotus villosus. The sequence continues at coordinate 33,442 of CAEFZP010000038.1, forward strand.
AGTGGTCCCAGTCCGTCGACACGTGTCAGAGAAATATCAAGGTGAGTTTGGTGGGTCCATGCCTGTCAGGTGATGACTGAATTGTTGAAATAATTATGACTCATAGTGTTAACTCCATTAAAAAAACCACCAGACATGTTTGATGGCGAGGTGCGTGTGTTAGACCGTGAGCGTTGAAAACACTTCTCACTTTAAGTCAGTATAAGGAGTTGTTGACGGGACCTTCGTCTGAACATTTAGCAGGGAGGTGGAGGTTTTGGGCCTTCCAGTAGAAGAGATAAGTTGTCAACACTTTATGAGCCAAGGGGGTGCGCACGCAGTTTTGGGGTGGATAGGAAGGGGTTAAAGAACCTTCTAGAACCTTGTAGAGGGTTATGTCATTGTATCATAGAGGGCGGGGGTCTGATCTGTTTTTTGTCTATAAATTGAAATGTCCAAGGAAATAGAGGGCTTTTTGATTGCTTTTTGAACCTGTGTATGCTGCATCTGCCTTGCTGAATAAAACCACCGAGCCACATAGCCTTGAAAGATATTCTGTCTCTAGTGTCTATTTTGTAAAACCTTCTGAAAGAGCCAGTCTCATTTCTACAACAGGAGCAACCCACAGGGCTGTTCCAGGAACAGGGAGCGGTGATGGCCAAGGAGACTCATGGTTAGGGGGATGTGAACCCTCAGATTGTCAACAGGGACCTGAACCCTTGTTTACGTTAAGGAGGGTCTGTACCTGTGAGTTTTGCCCATTTATTCCCCTTACAATAAACAAATGGCTGTGAAAATGGGACTTTATTACTTATTCAGTCAAATCTGTCAATGTACAACATTTGAAGTTCCATCAATGTTAATCTGTTTTAAACAATGGCACCTAAAATATTGTATTTTCATTTGTTTCAGCTTCTTCGATTGTCATACTTATAATGCATTCTATGGCTATCATCAGTTTCTACAGAAGTCCTGTTTTAGCTTTCTTACCATTGTAGATTCACATTTGTATATTGCATTGTATTTATTTAGTATATGCTTTTATACAAAGTGACAAACACATAACAAATAGTAGTAGATAGTATTGTAGATAATCAATGATTAGAAGTGAACAGTATTTCAGTGGTAAGGGCCATGGAACTGTCTATTTTCATCAGGCACAGTGCAACAACAGTCCCAACTACAGTTACATGACATATGATTCAAAGGATAGGACAGTGCAACATTAACAAGAGATCATACTGACATAAAACATTTACTACAAAATGCTGATTAAAAGAAGGACTCTGTAGAAGAGAAAGTATTTGATTGCTCTACACAATCCGTCGATTGTTAATTTAAATGCTAAATCAGTTCGAAAACAAAACTAGTTTCTTTAAAGGTACAATAAGTAATTTAAATAAAAAATATTTGAAGCGCCCCACATTTTATAGCCAATTATGTTCAAGCTATCTTGTTCCAGGCATTGTCAAAATGAGAAATTCCACAAGTGGCTAAAGAACTCTCAGAGCGCCTAACTGGCTTAAACATGTTTAGGTGACAACACTTTTTTTTTAACAGAAATAAATCTTACCTATTGTACCTTTAATTGTGCCCTGAATTGTAGTTTTCAACACAACCTGTAGGAGGCCTCAGTTATTTACTGGAGGGTCTGATGTTGTGAGTGTTGCCTGGCTTGTTACAACAGACTTTCTGTGCTCCTTTCCCTCTCTCCGTCTTTTGATGCAAATCCACAGAAACAGAAAGAAGCCTGCAGACAACAGGAAATGACACGGATGACAACAGTTTTGCAGTATGAAACAACATGTTACATCATCACATGACCTGATCTTGTTTAGAACCAGTGGCAATGTATCACACTTACACAGGGCTGTGTGATTTTGCATCTTTATAATGCAATTCAATGTAACTAGACCAATAATATTCCAGGCCTAACATGTTGGTTTTGTATATGAAATCACTTCGTATTTAAGTTCATTGGATCGATACTCCATAAACTGCTCTTTTATAATTCAATTTCTCAAATTCAAAAGATTTATCTGCTAAGTGGTGTAATACTGTTTGAGGGATGGGATCGTTACCTTGCAGTGAGTTGAGGATGGTGAAGGTATAGAGGATGACATAGTTGGTGTAGCCAATGGAGAAGAAGCCCAGGCCCCAGGTGAGGCCCAGGATGCAGGTGAGGCCCAGGACGCTGCAGACGGCCCTGTTGTTCCTCGTCTTCTGCAAGGTAGATATCCCAGATCGCATCCTACACATGGTGCTCATGATGAAGATGAACATTCCTCCGTTGAAAAGTAAGACCACAATGAGATAGGCCAGGACTGAGCAGTACAGCACAACATCAGATGTCATCCAGCACCTGTGAGGGAGAGACAGACATACATTGAATCCAAATAGTGTCTTGACTTCCAAAATTCATGTAAGTAATCTTCAGTAAACTCACATGCCGTCTGTCAGGCCATATGGGGTCCAGATCCCTGCTACAACCGTCACCAGCACTCCTGACAGCCCTGGGAGAGGGGATGGGAGGGGGTTTGATAACATGAAATCCATGATGTTCATAGATTTAACAGTATACTTTGAATTGTCAACGAATGTCAAGGTGCTTCACTGATTGAATTAACAGCACGATAAATGAGTAAAAAGCAGAGGTACCCCAGCCCAGCAGGCTGATCTTCAGCAGGTAGTGCTTGGTGTAGGTGTTGTAGACCTGCACCAGGAGGCGGTACAGGTGCAGGGCCTCCAGGCCCATCCAGGAGAAGCAGGTGAGCAGGGCGTAGTGCAGCAGGCCACCCAGCACTTTGCACAGCAGTGAGTCCTCCCAGGCAAGGGACATGCTGGCCAGCAGCAGCAGGTTGAGCAGCAGCAGAGAGCCCACCAGCTGGAGGTGGATCACCATGGCTTTGTCAGTCGCCTGGCTCCTGAGAGCCAAGGAGAGAAACTCTAGATGAGGGTCTGAACCTTCTGTTTATGAACCCACACAACCAACCACTAGGGCACAATTGAAATCCTTTGTGGTCTAGGAAAGATAAATGGGGTCTTCATTCACAGGTGACTCACGCATGCTGCACACAGTGTGTCAGTAATGTAAGGGCACAGAAGAAGGCAGAGATGGCTCCTCCCACTATGCTGAGCGTTCTGAGGATCTGAGCGTGCTCTTTACTCGGGACGAGACCAGGGATCTGAGCCAGGAACATCAGTCGTCATTCACAATGTTTTGTCAATGTGTGACAACATAAAAGTGCAATAAAATGTCATGGCACCAAGATGAATAATATGTCTGTCATAAATGTCTTTCAGATGACTCTCATGCAAATGTCCTAATCAGATCCAGTCCTAAACATGCAAATATAGTTCCCAGGAATAGAGGAAAAGGACAACATACCATGAGGGTGAAAAGGGAGAAGTGGTTACAGCTACAGACCACGTGTTCTGGGAGGGTCAGGGTGTGGCAGCCATCAGGAACCCAGCTCCCTATATGAGTGACTCAGACACTTTAATATATGTATTTAAACATAATGTACATTCACACATTGTCATGTATGTAGATATATTTACCTGTCTGGTTCAGGTAAACACATGTTGCATTCCCCTGAGGAAGATCACCACGGCATAAAGATTAGTGAGATCAGAAATCTTATGAATGCCAACAATTTATGCCAACTGCCGATATGGCCAATAGGTACCTTTTGGTCATAGGTCTGTTTGAATCTCATATTGAATGGTGTGGACAGGTTAGACATGGTAATGTTCGCAACCTCAACACCAAAGATGATATTGACGAGGCGTCCCTCTGTAGTCTAGAGAAAGAGACGGGACAGGGTGTGTTTTTATGTGTGTTTAATATGAGTGAAAACGTTTTAGCATGTCTTTCTGTACATGCTTCATGTGTGTGAAAGTATATATGTTTAGTTTGTGTGTGTGTGAAGTCACCTGACTGGCAGGTGGAGTGTTGTTCACAGTGAAGGTGAAGGTCACAGTGTTGTGGGTCAGTGTTGGGTCCAGCCTTGAGAAGAGGTCAGCAGGCAGGTCCACCTGCAGGTCAGCTTCCTGCTCTAAGCTGCTCAATGATATCTGTGATATCTGTGGACAGTTGATAACAAATATATTAAACAGCATCATGTATCGTGTAAATACAAGTACTATGATTCAATATTGATTATGGGTTTAGGAAGAGGTGTATAACAGTCTATTGATTTAACATGGCAGTAAGACAGGAGCTGAGAGCTGGTGTTATTCTGCAGCAGTGGTGCTTGTTTGTTGTTCAGCGATGTTGTTTTTGAATAGTGGTTGAGTGGTGCTAACTCAGCAATATGCCTACATTGTTCATGGCCGTGTTGTAGTGTTACCGTGGTTGCAGAAGCATAGAGTTTCATTCCGGTGTAATCTTTTATCTTGCACTCCACAGTGAGGGTGTCACCATACTCCTCTGTGGCAGAGGATGAGGATGGGATTCCAGAAGAGGTGGTAGCGATGGTTGGGGTGGTGACAGTGGTTGGGGTGGTGACGGTTGTAGGGGTGGTGACAGTGGTAGGGGGGGTGTCGGGGGTAGGGGTGGTGACAGTGGTAGGCGGGGGGTCGGGGGTAGGGGTGGTGACGGTGGTAGCGGTTGTGACGGTGGTAGGGGGGGTGTCGGGGGTAGGGGTGGTGACGGTGGTAGGGGGGGTGTCGGGGGAAGGGGTGGTGACGGTGGTAGGGGGGGTGTCGGGGGTAGGGGTGATGACAGTGGTAGGGGGGGTGTCGGGGGTAGGGGTGGTGACGGTGGTAGGGGGGGGTGTCGGGGGTAGGGGGGGTGTCGGGAGTAGGGGTGGTGGCGGTGGTAGCGGTGGTGTCGGGGGTAGGGGTGGTGACGGTGGTAGGGGGGGGTGTCGGGGGTAGGGGTGGTGACGGTGGTAGGGGGGGTGTCAGGGGTAGGGGTGGTGATGGTGGTAGGGGGGGTGTCGGGGGTAGGGGTGGTGACGGTGGTAGGGGGGGTGTCGGGGGTAGGGGTGGTGACGGTGGTAGGGGGGGTGTCGGGGGTAGGGGTGGTGATGGTGGTAGGGGGGGTGTCGGGGGTAGGGGTGGTGATGGTGGTAGGGGGGGTGTCGGGGGTAGGGGTGGTGACGGTGGTAGGGGGGGTGTCGGGGGTAGGGGTGGTGATGGTGGTAGGGGGGGTGTCGGGGGTAGGGGTGGTGACGGTGGTAGCAGTGGTGTTGGAGGTAGTGGTGGTGACGGTGGTAGGGGGGGGTGGTGCAGGCCGATGTTAGTGAGGGCTTAGTAGAATATTCTGGACATGGGGTTCCTGGAAATTAGATGTTAAAGACGTTTTGTAAAACCATCTGCCTCTGGAATAACATTTCTTTATTGTTTTTTATCCTGATTTACAACATTCTGTGTTGTTGTTTTAAAGGGAACTTGGGCCATAAACACTATGGTTTCACAAATTACCAATGTATTTACTGAATAATAAAACTACATCTGACTAGTACCTTCTTCTCTGCAGTCATATGCAATTGTAGTTGTATCATTAATCTCTTCACATTTGCAGGGACGGTATTTAGTTCCACAATATGGGCCTGTCTTGATCCAGGTATTGTTATCCTTAATCATCCAGTTGCATGTTCTCCCATCATACCACTCGCGTTTCATATTCGCTGAAATGAACACAAATGTTATTAGGTGAAAAGGTTTTAAAGATTTAAGGTTTTCTATGAACATTCCTAAAATGACGTACCAAAATTATGAACACATTCAGAACTGTAAATATCCAAACCTGTGAAATTCAAATATCCACACAGCTCTTCCACTTTCTCGGGACATTCTCTTTTACATGTGATCGTGGCCTGTTCGTGGCAGCATCCACACTCATCTGCAGAAACCAATAGGATAGATGCTATTAATTCAATCTAAACGTTAGAATAAACAGAAAGCAGAATACTGAACCTCACCTGTTTCTTTAGTGCAGTTATACCATTCAGAATCTGTCTGGTTACATGTGCATAACTCCATATAATAATTTGATAAATGTTTGTTTGTCTTCTTCCATTTCTGGCAATGGTTATTGAGGGATGATTCTTGCATAATCGTATTATTATTTTCAGACCACAAACAGTAGTCACTTTCTTTCACTAGAAAATAAACAAAATATTTTACTTGAGAATAAGGATTATCCTAGACACAATAATTTGGAACAGTTTTTGTTCAGGTCAGGGGGAAGATTGCATTGACACTTTATCTCATTCTGAGTATAGCAGCATCCTAGAGAGACAGATGGGATAGATACTAAACCTTAGAATAAACAGAAAGCAGAATACAAGCTTCACTTGTATTTTTAGAGCAGTTAATCAAAACAAATCAAACTTATTTGTATCGCCCAGCAATGTCACAGAGAGCTTCACATGAAGTGCACCTAAACCAACCTAAACCCCCAAGGAAAACCCCCAGGAAATCTCATCGAGAAAAATTGAAAAAACCTTTGATGCAATTATCTGAGTGATTCCCTGCTCCAGAGTTGGTCGCTGAAACAGAGTAGTGATTATCATTATCTGAACATGCATCAATAGGGATACAAAATAAAATATAGCTGCAGACAGCAATGGCGGGTTCCTTCTCAACATTGCAAACAATTTCAATATTGACATGACACAGACATTTATTTCAAGACAATTGGAGAAATGAAAGATTTTAAGTAATTTTTCTTAATTTTTCACAATTGTCAGTGTACAGAAAAATCCAAGTTACCGACATTCTGGGTTCATGAGACTTCTTTGTTCCCTATGAGCAACAATAGCCTGGTCCTTACTCTTGTACATTTCATTTGTACAGAGAATCTGGGCTCTCTCCATTGACAAGCGTTAACTTTGTAGGGCTGTTTTGGCAGCCCCTTTGTCACTCAGTGCGTTTACATGATGGTAGTAATTCGAATCTTGCTTAATTCGAATAATGCTACTCTCTGGCAGAACAGGATTATCCGAATGTACATGACGGAGAATAAACCGAATTATTGGCCGAAAGCATGTCATATCCCAGTCCGATACGTGGCGCTGTTTTCATTACAACTAGTGGTGATACCGCCATTTCCGCTTGACCTCTTCACCACTACCAACAACAACAACCATATATATATATATAAAGGCCTTTACATATATTTATGACAACATCAACATTTCGAGAAAGATGGCAAGGTGACGCTAGCTACGTCCCCTAGCTACATTTCGTGCATGATGACAATAGGAGTAGCTAGCCTACTGCGAATGCAAACGGCGATATTGGCTAGATTGATAAAGGAGAGAAGACGCCGCCGAAGGAACATGGATAATTTAATTCAGACCACCAATATGTGGTTGCACTTTGCCACAGTACCGCAAAGGTCTCGACGAACAGTCTTGATGAAGAGCAGACACAAAGTCTTCTGGGTTGTACATCGCGTTGTTTGTTTGTTTCTACTGGGCCAGCTCCTGGCAGCGACAGCCTTTTTCGACTTCCGTGTCACGACCTGGGAGGGTGGCTCAAGCATGCGCAAAGACGCTGAATCCAGTTCATAGTCCGATTAAGCGTTTACATGCATGCGTTATTCGAATTATCAATCGAATCGGACAGAGTTATCCCGGGGTGTCGATCGGATCGGATCGGATCGCAATGATTCGAATTAAGGTGTTTACAAGAAACGGATAATTCTATTTCTATCCGATTAAGCCAGTAATTCGAATGCATGTAACCGCAGTGACTGGTCACCCAGACACTCGTCTGGGACAGTCATCGATTTACATGAATGCTAAAATGTCAATCACACCTGAATGACACACCTCTGGAGAGGTGGTCTCAACAGTGAAGAGGAAGATGAACAGAGGAAGACTCTGAAATTATCATTAAAAGTTGTGTTCTTGTAAATATAGTTCTAAACAGCTTTTAATGTCATGTTTGATATGATTTTGTTTCTTATTTTATGTATTACATTCTAGTACTAATGTTGATACTGTAACATGTACCTTTACAGGGTTTACAGAGTTTGTGCTTGCAGAAGACCAACATGTGTTTAACATATCCCCTTGTCTTGCAAGGGAACCACTTGGTCTGCTGCCGCCTTGATTAAGGATCCAATTTGAATTTGTATGCGTTAGAACACTTTTCTGTCATATGGCCGGTGTCCCAATTTCTAGCCAAGGTTGGGTGGATATAAGGAAACGTTTTTACCAATGCTTCGAGTTTTTTGTACTATACAGCTCCGGTGCATTAGGCATCTAGTCTTCATTGTGAATACCATTTGTTTAACCATTGCTCTGAAGGTATGTTTGTATTTGATGATATTCTATCATCATTGTATTGATTATCTTGCTATTTAGATAATAAACGATTATTGCACATTTAAACGTTGCTTGTTCTCCTTGAAACGTATCTATCACGCTACGGCGGTGTAAACCTTGATCTAGCCGGGTGGATACGGCTATTAACTACTTATAAACAGGGACTCTTGGTGTACGTTTTAAACTTAAGGCCTCTGAGTCACTTTACAGTGTCGATTTACATGCTAGGTCCTTGGTTAAATTCCATATTATAGCAGAGATAAACGGCTGTTTAGTGAACACGCATACTTTAGGGTCGATGCTCTGATCCAGCAGACGATGTGTACCTACGTCAGAGTTTTATGTCATTAACTGTTTGGCGCTCGAGGTTACAGGTAACGTACTTGTGCACATTCTTAAAATTGGAGTCAGATATTAATAACGAGTCATTATCTCCCTGAACATTCAACCAGATTTACGGTGGTGTCTCCCGCGCCGTTGACGAACACACGCGTCTCCGGCCTGTACGATTCACCACCTACAACTTCCTTGAAGGCGGGTACTCTGTTGAAGTGTAAAACTATTGGATCTGCCCAGAGCCACTCTGGATCTGCCATAACCAATCGATAACGTTTGGTTAGCCAACTCCTTCACCACTAACAGAGCGAGCTGGAAAATCAAACTTCACGTCATTGTTCTCAGCCACTCCCTCTGTTTGCTGATTGGACGGACAACATTTGGCGGAGACAACCGGCGAATATACCGCAAGCCCAGACTCTCTGTACAAATCAAATGTACGAAAGTCTGGTAGGACCAGGCTAGAACAATAAGGCATGAATACCAACTTTCAGACATCTTGACCTGCGTGCACATCCTCATTGTTTGTGAACACAAAACCCAACAAATACATGAATTGTGTTCCAATCAAGTTTTTTAATTAATTAAATCTTTATTTAAAAGGGACAATGTACAGTTAGAACATAAATGTTGCCATTTGATGCACTATACCAGATTATAGCTTTAAGCTAATTTGCATCTGTAGTCCCTTGTGATTTATTGTTTAACCTCTACCTAAACTGACATGCACCAACTCAGAGCACTGAGTTTCAACATCCTCCTAATTGCATTCACTCTTATTCACATAGCTATTGTGGTCTTAAACTAGCATAACTACATATGTGGCCTACACATACATCTACAACAGCATTCAATGTAACAACGTACCACAGTTCAGGGTGGTCTTCTGACCTTCACAGATCACTGTTGTCTTTGTACAAACTGTAATAGTACAAATATATGTCAGTGTTAATGGTCTACACACACTCACACACAAACACACACACATACACACACTCATACACACAATACTAACTTGAGGGATTGCAGGTGTAATTCACATGCAGGTATTTGACGGTTCCACGGCAGGGATCAGAGAACACAGCGTTGGAGGCACTCAGAGAACAGTTTGTCTTTCCATTGCATCTAGGAAGGTGGGAGGAGAAAAATGTGAGTGTGTGTGAGAGAGAGTGTCTGTGTGTGTCCATGGTGTGTGTGTCTCTTATATGGTGTGTATGTGTTTGTCTTACTTGCTAGCCACCAACGAGAAGGTTTGGCAATTGATGCAGTCAGTCTTTTTAATCTGATTGTCTTTTGTACCAGAGATGCAGGTCACACTGTCTGTGCGTCCATAGTTAGCACTGACCACGTTGATCACAGAACTCCCTGGAAACAGGAAGACGTTATTACCTCTTATGCTCACATATAATTGATGAAACTCTGTAGTTTAAGTGTGTGCAGTGTGAAACTATAACAGTATAGCAGGGCAACAGTATAACATTACAAGTGTAACAGAGTAGCAGTGTAATAAACACTGCAACAGTATAACTAACAGTGTAGCAGTGTAAACATTGTGGTCTGAAACTAACATAACTACATATGTGGCCTACACTTACATACCAAATTTTAAGTCAATTGGAGTCATGGTTCATAAGAAGATATTTGTACATGGCGGACTTTATGGGTCACCACTGTATGGTTTCCCATGATAAATAAGCATGTATAGTTTCCTACATTTTAGACTCATGGGGTGGAAATACCATCACTTTGAAAATGGACAATTGGGGCGTGGCCTGTAGGGCCACCTATGGGCAATGGTGGGCCATTTGTGGTGTGGTAGTTACTCATGTCTCATGCCTATACTTTCAATGTTTCAGGATTTTGAGAACTTTGTACCATTGCATACAAAATTGAAAATGCAATTACAACGTCCACAAGGGATTGTGCTTAAAGCCAAGGAGTCAGGGTGGGGGCTTGATCAGCTTTAGACCGGCGGATGTGTAAAGCATTATTTTAGCGTCAGCGATAAATTAGATTTCCATTTATTATTATTTTTGGGGAAATATTAAGTTGCCTTTGCACATTGTAACATGTTGTATGGTCTTCCTCGTTTGTGAAACAGATCAAGTCCCTGGGGCAATGTGGCACTTATTTATGAACACGTGAAATATCCCGTATGTTAATAATTTGGCAAAAATTTGGCCATTGACTCCCATTGCACTAGACAAATAATACCACCAAAAACTAAATACTAATACATATATATGAGAGAGAACAATAGGTTGTGTTGCCAAAGGCAAGCACTCCTAATAAGGAATATCCTACACGCAATAATATGGAACAGTTTTTGTTAAGGTTAGGGGGAAGATTGCATTGACACTTTATCTCATTCTGAGTATAGCAGCATCCTAGAGAGACAGATGGGATAGATGCTAAACCTTAGAATAAACAGAAATCAGAATACTGAACTTCACTTGTATTTTTAAATCAGTTAATCAAAACAAATCAAATGTATGTGTATAGCCCAGCAATGTCACAGATAACTTCACATGAAGTGCACCTAAACCAACCTAAACCCCCAAGGAAAACCCCCAGGAAATCTCATAGATAAAAAATGGAATGCAATTATCTGAGTGATTCCCTGCTCTAGACTTGGTCGCTGAAACAGAGTAGTGATTATCATTAGCTGAACATAACATGCATCAATAATCAATAGGGATAAAAAAAAATGCAAATGGAAGTGTCCTACCTGAGCACTTGATAATCAAACATAAATTGAGGAGAAAAACTTGAATCCAATATGTCCCCATGATCTCAAACTGCTGTGGTCCAGAATGCTGCTGAGGGTTCTGTCATGCTGTTGGTTTCACTGCTCCTAAGTTTGTGTACAGTTAAACATGACTTCTGTGGTTTAGAAGATGAATATGAATATAAGATGCAAACATAAAAATGCAAATAAAGACGAATACAGAAAAATATAAATAAATCTGTTTTACATATGTAACATCTATGTGCAGGGCATTTCTCATGCTCTCACGCAATACCTTGTATTTCCCAGGCATTTCAACCATCTCTCACGCTGCAAAGTAAAGGATAACTTGTCCCGCTATTTACAATTATGGACGAGGCGCAGGCTCGTGAGCTAGTATCATATCATGCCCCACTAGCTTTAGCCAAATCCTTCCATAGGGGCACTGGACTTGAAATTCGATTGAATAACCTCAATGTTGTTTTTGTTTGTAGAATGCTCCTTCATTTCTGTCCTCAGTGTGGCTCTAAGCTGCAGCCTGGCTTCAGATTCTGCCCGTCGTGCGGGGACAAGCTCCAAGCTCTCGTGGACCCCCCCCGTGGAAGCTGCCACCTCTGGGGTTTCTCAAATCACCGTCAGTGGTGTCACAGTGTTGTGAATAATTATAAAAGTTCCCTTGTATTGGGTATACTGAGTCATGAAGTGAAGAATAATTCTAAGTTTCAAAATTGAAGAATGGTTCGGAAGTATCGTGATTCGTGAAGGGCTTGATCCTAAGTCCAAACAGACGCACTGGAACTCAGAGTTTGATACAAGTGTTTAATTAGAACTCAATGCAACGGAGAGGTTCCAACAAACGTGAGCAAGATTCTGCAGAATCAGACTGGTCTTTTTCTCCAGACATTCATCTTATATATCACCCTTATCAGTACAGTAATTTTGTCATTGGTACAATGTTTGTTTGTCATAAATGCATTATGCATCTCACATTCTATTGGCCTCTCTCCCTAGGGGCTCCAGACCATGAAATGCACAGACAATTGACCTTGAGGCCAGGTGCACTGGGTGCACTGGGTTTCTTTTGACGTAGGGCCATAACTCTTGCCTCAAGATAACCGGGACTTGTAGTTTTCTTCTGAAAGAAGCATACACATAGCCTTCTCTCGCACCCAGCCCTACTTTACAAATTAACTGTTTGGGCTTGATTTCTTCTACATATTAGTGACTATACTCATCAGTCTACAGCTTGGCATCTGGCTTTCAGTAATATGTCATATAAAAGTATACAAGGTGATTAAGAGGTCAATTTTCAACCATATAATCCATAATCATTCTCCATCTTCATAATTACAACAGTGTGATGTTTTTTCTACAACAACAACTACAGCCTACGGTGGCCCTGAAGTGCAAATCACACCCCCTAATATGAGTACATCCCCCCAAATGAAAACACTCCCCCCCAATATGAGTCAACTCCCCCCCAAATCAGATGACTTGTTCACCTCCCCCCAATACAAAAACACGCTCCCCCAAATGGAAAACGACACTCCCCCCAAATACGAATCAACTCCCCCCAAATCGGATGACTTGTTCACCTCGCCCCAATACAAAAACACGCTCCCCCAAATGGAAAACGACATTACATTAACTCAAAAACACATTACATTAACTTTGAACGGAAAGGGTAGGTACTACAACGCTGATGCACAGTAACTAACAGGAAATAATAAATGTATCGTTTTGGAGAGAAGAAAAATGAGTAATTCAGAGAGTCGCGTAGAGCTAATTGCAGCAATTAGCCTTTATTTTAATCAGGGACATTCATATGATGTAGGCTAATAGGGCCTATTAGATATGCTGTTAACGTTTAACAACATTACAATAAGTATGCGCACGTTAAAAACGAAGTTAAAGGAAGCAGGACTTTTCAGACGAAAAAACTACTCGTCCACGACAGAAGTCCGACGTGCCATAATGACCGAGTTACGTGGACCAGGACAGTTGTTTGGATATAGAAGCATGTGGCAAGTAGGCCTACTTGTACAAAAGTATAAATTGCGTGTTAAACGTTCCGATGTGATGAGGTTGCTGAAAGAACTTAATCCACGGGGGACTGAATGTAGGGCACGCCGTCGATTTTGTAGACGCATATATCACTCCATGGGCCCAAACTACGTATGGCATGTCGATGGATATGACAAGCTTAAACCCTTCGGTTTGGCTGTATCTGGCTGCATCGACGGCTTTTCTAGACGTATTATGTGGCTTCTGTGTGGACCAACGAACAACAATCCATCTATTATTGCACACAACTTCCTCAACTGTGTGAAAGGTCTTGGTGTGGTCCCCATGAGATTACGAACTGATTGTGGTACAGAAAACGGGACGATGGCAGCCATACAATGTACTCTTCGCCATCATCACACAGACCATTATGCAGGCCTAGCAAGCCATATGTATGGGTCTTCGATGAGCAATCAACGCATCGAGTCCTGGTAGTCCATATTGAGAAAATCAAGGTTGGCTTAATTCTGCTGCTGACTACAAAATGTCCCATGCCATCTTTATATCATAGCCTATAATTTACGACGGCTTAGAAATTAAAACTAGCATTTAAAAAGTCTGTGCAAAGTGTAAATTAAAATGAACAAGTAGCTTAATTTAGATTATCAATATAAACATTGTGCTCTTCATGGCTAGAACTGTATATCCTTCTCTCACAGTAAAATAACTCCTAATTAAGGTGCAGGGGGAGAATGTCCCTGTAGCCTACTTACTGTAAATGTGCAGCTGATCACACTAGCATACTTCTGCTTGTTTTACAAGAGCTCAGTTTTGGATGCAGTTGTTTGGGGACCTGACAGATGCAGGACACTTTAATGGCAGCCACGAACACCAGTGTCTACTCAGATTCTGCTTCACCCGTGTTGTGCAAAAAGACCTTGATGAGTGTGCTGATCTCTGGAACAAGCACAGGATTCGGCGCTCCCGACTTGCATCATGTCCTGGAGGAATACCAAATGAACTATACCTTTTACCTCACAGGTAATCTATATTAATTAAAATTCATTGTGAGGATATGTATTATGTAAATGTAACTATGCTGGGTAAGTGTACCAATCTAGCCTTAAACAGAACAGTAAAAGTTACGTATTCCTTTCCATTTTCACTGTGTACTGCAGATTTGCTTCAAGGGACTGTGGATTTGCGGTTGAAGAAAGTCAATTAATGATGTTTCCTGAGTCAGTCCAGACCATCAACTCATGTGGTGACCCAGACATCCAAGAGTAGCCTATCTTGAACTTTCAATGGAACAAAATACACTAGTTAGACCAGATAATTGGGAGACTGCCTCAGAGCTGTATATTACACTAAAAGGAATAGCCGGACTTTAAATGTTTTCTGTGAAACAGCTGTCAAACACAACAGAACTGAGCAGGATATAAACCTGAAAACTCAGATTTACTCAGGCACGAGCCTTGACTACATGCACAACACCATGCTCTTTGTATTAGAGGACCCATTCATCTCATTAGTATATATGTATATCATATATAATAGTAATATGTGATCAATGTAAAACAGCTCTAGTTTTTTGTAATACTCCATCTAAGACTAACATTTTTGTGAATGTGGTTGAGCTTCATTTTTCTATATAAAATAACATGTAATAAATCCTTCTATTAAATGTATTTTATTGCTGCAACACCTAAGCATTTTCAATAATGCAAAAGCCTGCCAGAGGCTGCCAAAGGCCTTACATGACAGAGGGTCTTACAGATAGAACTTGACAAAGAAGATGTTGCTCTAATTGAAAAACAAAAAAGTCCTGCTCTCAATAGTTCCTAGCAACTCCACTGCTGTCAACCTGTTCGAATGGTTTTCAATGAAGCTGGCCAACGGAAGTCGCTTTCTCAGGCAAATTACCAATTGAAACAAGCTCGTTTGAAGACATCCGACATTCTGGCTATCTTCGGCTGACTCGTATCTACAAAAGGAAGTCCTCCCTGACGTTTTTGGTGTAAAATGGAGTGAAATACAACCCTGTGAACACTCACTGCCAGTGAAACGCTGGAAAAAAGCTAGAGCTTTTTTGTCACGTGGTTCCGGTAGCTCGCTGTTGTTAAAAAAAACCCCACTGCTGTCAACCTGTTTGAATGGTTTTCGGCGGGACAGACAGAAGCACCAACTCGATTCACCTATATATATATATATTAACGGTATATTAACACATAATGTCAATTGGTTACTGATTTGTTGTATCATGTATGTCTGCTACTTTATTAACATGTATGTATTACATTCACTTATAATACATAACACAATATTGTGAAGCTGAGCTAGAAATGGCTATGCAAGCTACCATACTGTACCAGTTCTGTACATACCAAACAGTAGCCTAATGAGGACTATATTGGTCCACTTAATGTTTAACCTTTGACTGTTGAAGTAAATGGGACTTGTTAAACTTCTGCCCACTTACAATTTACCACATTAACAACACTTATATTTGTAGTAGGCCTACTTGATGCAAGTTGAATCTAACCATTATCACCAGCAACTGTTCAAGAGAGCTAGCTGGACGATCTGCAATTCAGTGTTGCTATCTATAATCAGAAGTACTATAGACTAATAAGAGAAGACTAACTTTGTATGCCAACGAACACCAATAACTAGAACTAATATGACAGACTACAAACGAACGGACTTCTGGTTATGAAACCCGTGCTCTCTAGCTATCAGTAAAAGTGTTGCTTAGCTCTACGTTAGATACTAGACCTACTAGCTCTAACTGCATTTAGAATCTAACAAGCTATAATCTTACGATTTTTTATCTAAAGCTACCTATAAGAAATACTACTAATAACAATTGATATGTGGTGATAAAAATATGAAAAAAATCAGGATTTTCGTCAATTTACCAGCTAACTAACTTCGGAGACACTGAAAATGAATGGGGTTCAACGGTGGAAAATACGATGCTAGGAACTATTGACTATAGAGTGCAGCCAGGTCTGGTGAGTGCAAGGTGCAGCTTGGTCTGTGTGTGTCTGCATTGTTGCTTCACCTATGTCTTTACTACACAGGGGCCTAAAGATGGGAGGATCTTTAATGAGCAGAACTTCCTTCAGAGAGCTGCAAAACCCACATCTGGTGAGTTTCAGGACATGTGCTTTGAAGAGGTTGGGTCCGTTTTCCTGAGGTTACTTCACTAATGGTGTTATGTCTCCCCCAGTGGACAAATGGATGAAGCGCACTAAGATGGACTTCCTTGGGATTCCGTCCTGTGTGGGTTTTGGGCTTCATGCAGAAATCTACAGGTGTGTGTATGAGTTTGTCTAATGTAGGAGACCTGCGTATATCCAAAGGGTCTGTATGCATGTGTGTTTGATTGTGCTGTGTTTCCTCGTAGGTTTCTGATTGTCCCCAGCCTGGGCCAGACGCTCCAGGTTGTCCTGAAGGAACAGGGGGGGCTCCTGTCTGAGACAGCAGTGCTGCAGCTGGCCTGTAGAATAGTGAGTACTGGAGCCCTCTCATTGGAGAAGAGCTCTGAAAGGACACTTCAGAACGAGTGTGCCTGCCTGGTAGTGTAGAGATCTACTTACTTTGGATAGTTTACTGTGGCTCTGGTTAGCATTACCCCTTGCTGTGAACAGCGTAAGACATTACAGCATAGCACCCATACACATACAGAGTCGAGTCAATTAACATAAATACTTGTCAAACCAAGTGGGCACTGTAGACATTTATCAAATGTAGAGGCACTGGCCTTGAAACTAAGTGTTAATGCAAATGTTAGTTCTGACCTCTCTACTCTGGTATCAGAAGCCATGTTCTAACCTCGGTCTGCCTCGTCTGACAGCTGGACGTGTTGGAGTTCATCCATGAGAACGAGTATGTCCACGGAGACGTTCAGGCAGAAAACATCTTCATCCAGCCAGCAGGACACACACAGGTTAGTGAGGGTTGAGTATTAGAGGTATAGTACTGCAAGTATGTTTATTATCTGAAAGGATGATATGCTTCAGACGTGTGTGTGTGTGTGTAGGTGTATCTGGCAGGGTACGGCCATGCTTTCAGGTACTATCCAGGTGGTCGACATGTGGAGTACCGGGAAGGCAGTAGAACACCACATGAGAACACACCCTCCCGTGTGGCCACAGAGAAGCAGAGGTGAGACATTATTACTGATATGCTCAGTGGAACCTTCATTTATCCAGGTTTATCATATTGACGCTGGGACCCTAACCCTCTGTGACCCTGGGGCCATTAGGTGGACAGAGGACATCCCAGGCCTGATCAGATACTGCTACGGAAAGAAGACTGCCTCCAGTCAGTTCACCATTCCAGCTGATAAAACTTGATGATTGTGGAGACTCATGGTTAGGGGGATGTGAACCCTCAGATTGTCAACAGGGACCTGAACCCTGGCTGCCATGTCCACATTCTCCCATGTTATCAAGTCTGGATTTAGAACCCTCATCCCTTTATTTCAAAGGGAGGAAGAGGGGGTGAAAGCCTGTGTTGCAGTTCTCAAGATGTACAAATATTTTGTAACTTTTTTACAGTATATATAAGCCGGTAGTATGTTCTTGTTTACGTTAAGGAGGGTCTATACTTGTGAGTTTTGTCCATTCATTCCCCCTTACAATAAACAAATGGCTGTGAAAATGGGACTTCATTACTTATTCAGTCATATATGTCACTGTTTAACATTTGAAGTTCCACTGATGCTAATCTGTTTTAAACAATGGCACCTGATATATTTTCATTTGTTTCAGGTTCTTTGATTGTCCTGTTTTAGCTTTCTTACCATTGTAGATTCACATTTTTAAATTGCATTGTATTTATTTAGCAGATATACAAAGTGACATACAAATAACAAACAGTAGCAAATAGTAGTGTAGATAATCAAGGATTAGAAGTGAACAGTATTTCAGTGGTAAGGGCCATTGAACTGTCTACTTTCATCAGGCACAGTGCAACAACAATCCCAACTACAATTACGTTACATATAATTCAAATGATAGGACAGTACAACAATCAAGAGATCATACTGATATAAAACATTTACTACAAAATGCTGATTAAAAGAAGGACTCTGTAGGAGAGAAAGTATTTGATTGCTTTACACAATCCGTGATTGCTCATTTAACTGCTAAATCAGTTCGAAAACAAAACTAGTTTCTTTAAAGGTATAATAAGTAATGTCAATAACAAATATTTGAAGCGCCCCACATTTTAGAGCCAATTATGTTCAAGCTATCTTGTTCCAGGCATTTCCAAAATGAGAAATTCCACAAGTGGCTAAAGAACTCTCAGAGCGCCTAACTGCTTAAATATGTTTAGGTGACAATGCTTTTTTACAGAAATAAATATGACCTATTGTACTGTTACTTAATTGTGCTCTGAATTGTAGTTTTCAACACAACCTGTAGGAGGCCTCAGTTATTTACTTGAGGCTCTGATGTTGTGAGTGTTGCCTGGCTTGTTACAACAGACTTTCTGTGCTCCTTTGCCTCTCTACGTCTTTTGATGCAAATCCACAGAAACAGAAAGAAGCCTGCAGGCAACAAGAAATGACACGGAAAATAGCAGTTTTTCATTATTTCAAGGTTTCTTCTAATAGAACCAGTGGCAATTTCTCACGTACACAGGGCTGTTCCATCACCTTGTGATTTTGCATCTTTATAGTTCAATTCAATGTAACCAGCACCAATAATATTCCAGGCCTAACATGTTGGTTTTGTATATGAAATCACTTAGTATTTAAGTTCATTGGATCGATACTCCATAAACTGCTCTTTTATAATTCAATTTCTCAAATTCAAAAGATTTATCTGCTAAGTGGTGTAATGCTGTTTGAGGGATGGGATCTTACCTTGCAGTGAGTTGAGGATGGTGAAGGTATAGAGGATGACATAGTTGGTGTAGCCAATGGAGAAGAAGCCCAGGCCCCAGGTGAGGCCCAGGATGCAGGTGAGGCCCAGGACTCTGCAGAAGTTCCAGTTGTTCCTCGTCTTCTGCAAGGGAGATATCCCAGATCGCATCTTATACATGGTGCTCATGGTGAAGATGAACATTCCTCCGTTGAAAAATAAGACCACAATGAGATAGGCCAGGACTGAGCAGTACTGCACAACATCAGATGTCACCCAGCACCTGTGCGGGAGAGACAGACATACATTCAATCTAAATAGTGTCTTGACTGAAATTCATGTATGTGATATTCCACGTCTTCAGTAAACTCACATGCCATCTGTCAGGCCATATGGGGTCCAGATCCCTGCTACAACCGTCACCACCACTCCTGACAGCCCTGGGAGAGGGGAGGGGGTTTGATAACATTGCATAACTTTTATAGTTGAATCATTATGATGTTCATGGATTTAACAATATACTTTGAATTGTCAACTAATGTCAAGGTGCTTCACTGAATTAACAGCACAATAAATGAGTAAAAAGCAGGGGTACCCCAGCCCAGCAGGCTGATCTTCAGCAGGTAGTGCTCGGTGTAGATGTTGAACAGCCGCACCTGGAGGCGGTACAGGTGCAGGGCCTCCAGGCCCATCCAGGAGAAGCAGGTGAGCAGGGCGTAGTGCAGCAGGCCACCAAGCACTTTGCACAGCAGTGAGTCCTCCCAGGCAAGGAACATGCTGGCCAGCAGCAGCAAGTTGAGCAGCAGCAGAGAACCCACCAGCTGGAGGTGGATCACCATGGCTTTGTCAGTCGCCTGGCTCCTGAGAGCCAAGGAGAGAAACTCTAGATGAGGGGTCTGAACCTTCTGTTTATGAACCCACACAACCAACCACTATAGGGCACAATTGAAATATGTTGTGGTCTAGGAAAGATAAATGGGTTCATTCACAGGTTACTCACGCATGCTGCAGACAGTGTGTCAGTAATGTAAGGGCACAGAAGAAGGCAGAGATGGCTCCTCCCACTATGCTGAGCATTCTGAGGATCTGAGCGTGCTCTTTACTCGGGACGAGACCAGGGATCTGAACCTGGAACATCAGCTGTCATTTGTAGTATCTGGGATCTACATCTGTTTATATTAGTTACTATGCTGTTTTTAAGTAGTGATGTATTACGGCAGTGTTACGTTACTACACTGCTCATGTGCACTATGATGCCGGGAAATGGACATGGGAGGGTTTTGGAACTAAAGGAAAAACTAACCGTCATTTCTCCACAAAACAAATATTCACTGACGATGTGTTACCATCGAGACATCACCTTTAGTCAAGTGTTTGAACACAAAATTGTAATAAAATGTCATGGCACCAAGATGAATAATATGTCTGTTATAAAGGACTTTCAGATGACTTCCATGCAAACGTCCTACACAGATCCAGTCCTAAACATGCAAATATAGTTTCCAGGAATAGAGGAAAAGGACAACATACCATGAGGGTGAAAAGGGAGAAGTGGTTACAGCTACAGACCACGTGTTCTGGGAGGGTCAGGGTGTGGCAGCCATCAGGAACCCAGCTCCCTATATGAGTGACTCAGACACTTTAATATATGTATTTAAACATAATGTACATTCACACATTGTCATGTATGTAGGTATGTTTACCTGTCTGGTTCAGGTAAACACATGTTGCATTCCCCTGAGGAAGATCACCACGGCATAAAGATTAGTAAGCTCAGAAATCATATGAATGCCAACAACTTGTCTATGTGGCCAATACGTACCGTTTGGTCATAGTTCTGTTTGAAGCTGATGTTGAATGGTGTGGACAGGTTAGACATGGTAATGTTCACAACCTCAACACCTAAGATGATATTGTAGAGACGTCCCTCTGTAGTCTAGAGAAAGAGATAGGGACAGGGTGTGTTTAATATGAGTGAAAAGTTTTAGCATATCTGTACATGCTTCATGTGTGTGAAAGTATATGTGTTTAGTTTGTGTGTGTGAGAAGTCACCTGACTGGAAGGTGGAGTGTTGTTCACAGTGAAGTTGAAGGTCACAGTGTTGTTGGTCAGTGTTGGGTCCAGCCTTGAGAAGAGGTCAGCAGGCAGGTCCACCTGCAGGTCAGCTTCCTGCTCTAAGCTGCTCAATGATATCTGTGGACAGTTGATAACACATATATTAAACAGCATCATGTATCGTGTAAATACAAGTACTATGATTCAATATTGATTATGGGTTTAGGAAGAGGTGTAAGACAGTCTAGTGATCTAATATGGCAGTAAGACAGGAGCTGAGAGCAGTGGTGCTTGTTTGTTGTTCAGCCATGTTGTTTTTGAATAGTGGTTGAGTGGTGCTAAAGCAATATGTTTACATTGTTCATAGCAATGTTGTAGTGTTACCGTGGTTGCAGAAGTATAGAGTTGAATTCCGGTGTAATCTTTTATCTTGCGCTCCACAGTGAGGGTAGCAGAGGATGAGAGTGGGATAGAAGATTCTGGACAAGGTTGTGGGTTCCCTGGAAATTAGATGTTAAAACAGTTTTTAAAACCATCCATCTGTGGAATAACATTTCCTTATTTTTTCTATGTTTCTGTTTTAAAAGGAACTTGGGCCATTAACACTATGGTTTTACAAATTACAAATGTATTTACTGAATAATAAAACTACATCTGACTAGTACCTGTATCACTGCAGTCATATGCAATTGTAGTTTCATTAGACTCTACACATTCGCAGGGACGGTATGTTTCTCCACAATATGGACCTGTCTTGATCCAGGTGTTTGTATGCTTTCTCATCCAGTTGCATGTTGTCCCATCAAACCACTCACATTTTTCTTTTATTGAAATTAACGCAAATATTATTAGGGTAAAAGGTTTTAAGGTTTTGTATGAACATAATGAACAATACTATAATGATTATATTCAAATTGTCATAGACGTACCTTGATTCATATCATGTATACATTTGTTGTTGTATGTGACCAAATATCCACACAGCTTTTTCTCCTTCTCGGGACATTCTTTTTTACATGTGATCCGATCTTGTTTGTGGCAGCATCCACACGTATCTGCAGAAACCAATAGGATAGATTCTATTATATCTAAACGTTAGAATAAACAGAAAGTAAAACACTGAACCTCACCTGTTTCTTTAGTGCAGGTAGACCACCCTTGATCAGGTGCTTGACATGTGCATGATTCCATATAATAATTTGTGGTTTTTAGGTGTGTCAACCATCCCGGCCATCCCGTTAGTTTTTTCATCATATTTCCATTGATTGAGTCGAAACAGTAGTCACTCCTTTCCCCTAGAACATAAACACAATATTTTACTAGGGAATAAGGAATAACGTACACATAATAATATGGAACAGTTTACATATGTTTCCAATATGTTTAACACATAACATGTATTTTATTTATTCCATTCAAATAACACTTAATTATGGTTGCAGGAAAACAAATTGTTCTACACAACGTAGGCTACAACTTAATATATTTACGCGAGTTAAGAGGTTTATCTTAACTCGTTGTATAACAAGTTTAAGGAATGTAGTTAACATGTGAATATGCTTTGTGTATGGAGGAAGGTTTGGTGGATATGTTAACTATATGATTTCATTTAGTGTCCTACCTGAGAGCTTAATAATCAAACACAAGTTCAGTAGAAAAACTAGAATCCAAAATGTCCCCATGATCTCAAACTGCTGTGGTCCACAATGCTGCTGAGGTTCTGTTATGCTGGTGGTTTCACTGCTCGTAGGTCTGTGGACCGTTACAATACATGACTGCTGTGCTTTAGAAGATGCGTATTAGAGCAAATAAAATGCAAACACAAGGTAAAAATGCAAATACTGAGAAGAAAGATGCCATACAAATATGTTTTACATGTTTCCATGTATTTACGTGTGGGAAGAATATGAGAAGAAAGGTAGCATGAAACATGTTAATTAATAGTTCATTAAATGTGACCTGTCATGTATGTCTGACATCACTCAAAAATGTGAAATAGTCTCGAAACTATGAATGCGTTGGCGTGTTACGTTAAGTTTCAGCCTTTTGGCTCCCCTTAGATGTTTTTGTCATGTGTCTACCAAGCAAACAGGTAAATGAAGAGGGATGTTCACCTGTCGAATCCAGTGCTTCTAACCTAATACCATTAACCTATGCTAGAGTGCTGGGCTTGGGTTAAAGCAGCACACAACCACACACTATAGTGGTTTCAACAGGATGACAACCAGCTTAAGCTGCCTTCTCCAACTGGCTTCTTAAGTTCATTCTAGTAAACAGAAAGTGTTGTGTGTCCTATTGTCAGATCAGAGCCCCAAGCCTGGGTTGACCCTTAGGAAGCGGCGAGCTGTCACCCCACCACTGAACCCCACCAGAGAGGATCCTCCAACTGTCTCCTCCCCCACGCTCAAGTCCCCTGCTGCTGGTGAGCCCAGCTACCACCAACCACCACATGGCTCAAAGCCCCACCTTACCCATATGTGTATGACCTGACGTGTGTGTGACTGCAGACATGTCCTCAAACTGGTGAGTACAGAGCTGACTCTAGAGTGCAGCCAGGTCTGGTGAGTGCAAGGTGCAGCTTGGTCTGTGTGTGTCAGCATTGTTGCTTCACCTATGTCTTTACTACACAGGGGCCTAAAGATGGGAGGATCTTTAATGAGCAGAACTTCCTTCAGAGAGCTGCAAAACCCACATCTGGTGAGGCTCAGGACATGTGCTTTGAAGAGGTTGTGTCCGTTTTCCTGAGGTTACTTCACCAATGATGCTATGTCTCCCCCCCAGTGGACAAATGTATGAAGCACACTAAGATGGACTTTCTTGGCATTCTGACCTGTGTGGGTTTTGGGCTACATGTAGACATCTACAGGTGTGTTTATGAGTTTGTCTAATGTAGGAGACCTGTGTATATCCAAAGGGCCTTTTTCTACTCACTTTGGATAGTCTCAACCTCACTAACCTGTGTTTGTAGATAGTATTATAGGTAAAGTACTGCAGGTATGTTTATTGGTGTGTTTAGGTGTATCTGGTACGGCCATGCTTTCAGGTACTGTCCAGGTGGTCGACATGTGGAGTACCGGGAAGGAAGTAGAACACCACATGATTCGACTTGTCAATGTTTCTTGTAGTGGAGGTAACGCTGGAGGAGGACCACCCAGTACAGATCACCACGGTGAATGAAGCTGACATAACGAACGCCTGAACGCGGTGGAGCACCAAGCAGTGGAGGGCCAGAGTGAGGTTATAACTGCAGACCCCCAGAGCCATGTAGGGAGTGGTCCCAGTCCGTCGACACGTGTCAGAGAAATATCAAGGTGAGTTTGGTGGGTCCATGTCTGTCAGGTGATGACTGTATTGTTGAAATAATTATGACTCATAGTGTTAACTCCATTGAAAAAACCACCAGACATGTTTGATGGCGAGGTGCGTGTGTTGGACCGTGAGCGTTGAAAACACTTCTCACTTTAAGTCAGTATAAGGAGTTGGTGACGGGACCTTCGTCTGAACATTTAGCAGGGAGGTGGAGGTTTTGGGCCTTCCAGTAGAAGAGATAAGTTGTCAACACTTTATGAGCCAAGGGGGTGCACACGCAGTTTTGGGGTGGATAAGAAGGGGTTAAAGAATCTTCTAGAACCTTCTAGAGGGTTATGTCATTGTATCATAGAGGGCGGGGGTCTGATCCATTTTTTGTCTATAAAATGAAATGTCCAAGGAAATAGAGGGCTTTTTGATTACTTTTTGAACCTGTGTATGCTGCATCTGCCTTGCTGAATAAAACTACCAAGCCACGTAGCCTTGAAAGATATTCTGTCTCTAGTGTCTATTTTGTAAAACCTTCTGAAAAGAGCCAGTCTCATTTCTACAACAGGAGCAACCCACAGGGCTGTTCCAGGAACAGGGAGTGGTGATGGCCAAGGAGACTCATGGTTAGGGGGATGTGAACCCTCAGATTGTCAACAGGGACCTGAACCCTGGCTGCCATGTCCACATTCTCCCATGTTATGAAGTCTGGATTTAGAACCCCTCATCCCTTTAATTCAAAGGGAGGAAGAAAGCATGTGTTGCAGTTCTCAAGATGTACAAATATTTTGTAACTTTTTTACAGTATATATAAGCCGGTAGTATGTTCTTGTTAACGTTAAGGAGGGTCTGTATCTGTGAGTTTTGCCCATTTATTCCCCCTTACAATAAACAAATGGCTGTGAAAATGGGACTTTATTACTTATTCAGTCAAATCTGTCAATGTACAACATTTGAAGTTCCATCAATGTTAATCTGTTTTAAACAATGGCACCTGATATATTGTATTTTCATTTGTTGCAGCTTCTTCGATTGTCATACTTATAATGCATTCTATGGCTATCATCAGTTTCTACAGAAGTCCTGTTTTAGCTTTCTTACCATTGTAGATTCACATTTGTATATTGCATTGTATTTATTTAGTATATGCTTTTATACAAAGTGACAAACACATAACAAATAGTAGTAGATAGTATTGTAGATAATCAAGGATTAGAAGTGAACAGTATTTCAGTGGTAAGGGCCATGGAACTGTCTATTTTCATCAGTCCCAACTACAGTTACATGACATATGATTCAAAGGATAGGACAGTGCAACATTAACAAGAGATCCTACTGACATAAAACATTTACTACAAAATGCTGATTAAAAGAAGGACTCTGTAGGAGAGAAAGTATTTGATTGCTTTACACAATCCGTCGATTGTTAATTTAAATGCTAAATCAGTTCGAAAACAAAACTAGTTTCTTTAAAGGTACAATAAGTAACGTCAATAAAAAATATTTGAAGCGCCCCACATTTTATAGCCAATTATGTTCAAGCTATCTTGTTCCAGGCATTGCCAAAATGAGAAATTCCACAAGTGGCTAAAGAACTCTCAGAGCGCCCAACTGGCTTAAACATGTTTAGGTGACAATGCTTTTTTACAGAAATAAATTACCTTACCTATTGTACCTTTAATTGTGCTCGGAATTGTAGTTTTCAACACAACCTGTAGGAGGCCTCCGTTATTTACTTGAGGCTCTGATGTTGAGAGCGTTCCCTGGCTTCTTACAACATACTTTCTGTGCTCCTTTCCCTCTCTTCGTCTTTTGATGCAAATCCACAGAAACAGGAAGAAGCCTGCAGGCAACAGGAAATGACACGGAAAATAACAGTTTTGCATTAAATATTTACATGTATTCATTTCAGCAGACACTTTATCCAAAGCGACTTCCAAGAGAGAGCTTTACAAAAGTGCATTATGAAACAAGGTTTCTTCTGAAAGAACAACTGACATCATCACACAACCTGATCATGTTCAGAACCAGTGGCATTTCTCACACGTACACAGGGCTGTTCCATCACCTTGTGATTTTGCATCTTTATAGTGCAATTCAATGTAACCAGCACCAATAATATTCCAGGCTTAACATGTTGGTTTTGTATATGAAATCACTTCGTATTTAATTTCATTGGATCGATACTCCATAAACTGAAACTTTTACAATTTCTCAAATTCAAACGATTTATCTAATAAGTGGTGTAATACTGTTTGAGGGATGGGATCGTTACCTTGCAGTGAGTTGAGGATGGTGAAGGTATAGAGGATGACATAGTTGGTGTAGCCAATGGAGAAGAAGCCCAGGCCCCAGGTGAGGCCCAGGATGCAGGTGAGGCCCAGGACGCTGCAGACGGCCCTGTTGTTCCTCGTCTTCTGCAAGGGGGATATCCCAGATCGCATCCTACACATGGTGCTCATGATGAAGATGAACATTCCTCCGTTGAAAAGTAAGACCACAATGAGATAGGCCAGGACTGAGCAGTACAGCACAACATCAGATGTCACCCAGCACCTTTGAGGGAGAGACAGACATACATTAAATCCAAATAGTGTCTTGACTTCTTAAATTAATTTAAGTGATATTCCACATCTTCAGTAAACTCACATGCCGTCTGTCAGGCCATATGGGGTCCAGATTCCTGCTACAACCGTCACCACCACTCCTGACAGCCCTGGGAGAAGGGGATTGGAGGGGGTTTGCTATTATCGCATAACTTCTAAAGTTGAATTATAATGATGTTCATGCATTTAACTTATACAGTATACTTTGAATTGTCAACCAATGTCAAGGTGCTTCACTGAACGAATTAACAGAACGATAAATGAGTAAAAAGCAGGGGTACCCCAGCCCAGCAGGCTGATCTTCAGCAGGTAGTGCTTGGTGTGGGTGTTGTAGACCCGCACCAGGAGGCGGTACAGGTGCAGGGCCTCCAGGCCCATCCAGGAGAAGCAGGTGAGCAGGGCGTAGTGCAGCAGGCCACCCAGCACTTTGCACAGCAGTGAGTCCTGCCAGGCAAGGGACATGCTGGCCAGCAGCAGCAGGTTGAGCAGCAGCAGAGAGCCCACCAGCTGGAGGTGGATCACCATGGCTTTGTCAGTCGCCTGGCTCCTGAGAGCCAAGGAGAGAAACTCTAGATGAGGGGTCTGAACCTTCTGTTTATGAACCCACACAACCGACCACTAGGGCAGAACTGAAATATGTTGTGGTTTAGAAAAGATAAATGGGGTCTTCATTCACAGGTGACTCACGCATGCTTCAGACAGTGTGTCAGTAATGTAAGGGCACAGAAGAAGGCAGAGATGGCTCCTCCCACTATGCTGAGCGTTCTGAGGATCTGAGCGTGCTCTTTACTCGGGACGAGACCAGGGATCTGAGCCAGGAACATCAGCTGTCATTCACAATGTGTTACCATCAAGACATCACCTTTAGTCAAGTGTTTGAACACATTAAAGTGGAAACACAAAAGTGCAATAAAATGTCATGGCACCAAGATGAATAATATGTCTGTCATAAAAGACTTTCAGATGACTTCCATGCAAATGTCCTAAACAGATCCAGTCCTAAACATGCAAATATAGTTCACAGGAATAGAGGAAAAGGACAACATACCATGAGGGTGAAAAGGGAGAAGTGGTTACAGCTACAGACCACGTGTTCTGGGAGGGTCAGGGTGTGGCAGCCATCAGGAACCCAGCTCCCTATATGAGTGACTCAGACACTTTAATATATGTATTTATACATAATGTACTGTGGCAACCCAGGGGCGCAGCCCCTTGGGCAGCGGCACTGGCAAGCCCGGGGTCAGGTGATCGGGGGAAGATACGACGAGCGACACAGCTGCGGCTCATGAGCGAAAACGAGGATGGCCCCATGCGTGCGTGTCTTTTTGTATCTTTTTGTTGGTCGTTTGCTGGAAATAAATGCCTGTTTTGGACATATCCCAAGCCGTGTTGTGCCGTGTGGTCCTAGCTGTGCCCCTTTGGTTGCCACAGTACATTCACACATTGTCATGTATGTAGATATGTTTACCTGTCTGGTTCAAGTAAACACATGTTGCATTCCCCTGTGGAAGATCACCACGACATTAAGATTAGTAAGCTCAGAAATCATATGAATGCCAACAACTTGTCAATGTGGCCAATAGGTACCGTTTGGTCATAGGTCTGTTTGAAGCTCATGTTGAATGGTGTGGACAGGTTAGACAAGGTAATGTTCACAACCTCAACACCAAAGATGATATTGACGAGACGTCCCTCTGTAGTCTAGAGAAAGAGACGGGACAGGGTGTGTTTTTATGTGTGTTTAATATGAGTAAAAACAAATAGTATGTCTGTACATGCTTCATGTGTGTGAAAGTATGGGTTTAGTTTGTGTGTGTGTGAAGTCACCTGACTGGCAGGTGGAGTGTTGTTCACAGTGAAGGTGAAGGTCACAGTGCTGTTGGTCAGTGTTGGGTCCAGCCTTGAGAAGAGGTCAGCAGGCAGGTCCACCTGCAGGTCAGCTTCCTGCTCTAAGCTGCTCAATGATATCTGTGGACAGTTGATAACACATATGAAGCCAGCGCAAGTTCAGTCAGGCAAGACCGATCCCTGCGCACGGGTTAATCGTAATGTACACTACCCACTTCCCCCCGCTAAGATCGCCCTTTCTTTCCTTTCGTCCCTGGTAGGGCGGTCTCTGGGGGTCAGGTCGATTAGCGATCTCTGGGGGTCAGGGTGATTAGCGCTCTCGCTAAACAAGCAATTGCATCACATGATCCGTGCCTTTAAATACGATTCTCTCCCTGTGTAGTTTGTCCATGCTATCAAGTGCGCGACCCTCCACCTCCCCGTCGCCACCCGGTTCCTGTATGAGTCTTCGGCTTGTCTGGTCGTCGGCTGCCGCCACCACCACCGGTGTCTGGACTCCGTGAGGGGATTCTTCTTCGGGCGTTGGGCAGGCGCCCGTTGATTTATATAATTCCCCGTGGGGTCCAAGCTCCAAACACTGTAGTACATTTATTATTATGTAATAAATATATTCAATCTTCCCAGGTCTCTCCTGATTGAAATATTAAACAGCATCATGTATCGTGTAAATACAAGTACTATGATTCAATATTGATTGTGTTTAGGAAGAGGTGTATAACAGTCTAGTGATTTAATATGGCAGTAACACAAGAGCTGAGAGCTGGTGTTATTCTGCACCAGTGGTGCTTGTTTGTTGTTCAGTCATGTTGTTTTTGAATGGTGGTTGAGTGGTGCTAACTCAGCAATATGCCTACACTGTTCATAGCCATGTTGTAGTGTTACCGTGGTTGCAGAAGCATAGAGTTGAATTCCGGTGTAATCTTTTATATTGCGCTCCACAGTGAGGGTTGGGATCCCAGAAGAGGTGGTAGCAGAGATGGGATTGGTAGGGCTGGTGAAGGTACATGGGGAGGTGAAACGGGGGGTGGAAGTAGTGGTGGATGTAGGAAGGAGGTTGGAGGCCGATGTTAGTGTGGCTTTAGTAGATTCTGGACATGGGATGCCTGGAAATTAGATGTTAAAGGAGTTTTAAAATCATCTAACCCTGGATAAAATGTTCTTTTGTTTCTTTTTGGGCCATTTACAATATGGTTTTACAAATTACAAATGTATTTACTGAATAGTAAAACGACATCTGACTCGTACATTTTTCACTGCAGTCATATGCAATTGTAGTTGTATCATTAATCTCTTTACATTTGCAGGGATTGTATGTAGTTCCACAATATGGGCCTGTCTTGATCCAGTTTGTTGTATCCTGAATCATCCAGTTGCATGTTCTCCCATCATACCACTCGCATTTTATATTCCCTGAAATGAACACAAATGTTATTAGGTGAAAAGGTTTTAAAGATTTAAGGTTTTCTATGAACATTACTAAAATGATGTACCAATATTATGAACACATTCAGAACTGTAAATGTCCAAACCTGTGAAATTCAAATATCCACACAGCTCTTTCGCTTTGTCGGGACATTCTGTTTTACATGTGATCCTGGCCTGCTCGATGCAGCATCCACGCTCATCTGCAGAAACCAATAGGATAGATGCTATTAATTAAATCTAAACGTTAGAATAAACAGAAAGCAGAATACTGAACCTCACCTGTTTCTTTAGTGCAGTTATACCATTCAGAATCTGTCTGGTTACATGTGCATAACTCCATATAATAATTTGAGAAATATTTGTTTGTCTTCTTCCATTTCTGGCAATGGTTATTGATGGATGATTCTTGCATAATCGTATTATTATTTTCAGACCACAAACAGTAGTCATTTTCCTTCACTAGAAAATAAACAAAATATGTTACTTGAGAATAAGGATTATCCTACACACTATAAGTTGGAACAGTTTTTGTTAAGGTCAGGGGGAAGATTGCATTGACACTTTATCTGAGTCTGAGTATAGAAGCATCCTGGAGAGACAGATGGGAGAGATGCTAAACCTTAGAATAAACAGAAAGCAGAATACTGAGTTTCACTTGTATTTTTGAGCAGTTCTTGAGCAGTTTTGAATCAAAACAAATCAAAATGATTTGCTAAATGTATAAAAGGCACTGTTCCAATCAAATCTGATTTTCTTTTAACCTAGAAGTTTAAAAGGCAAAATCTGCTTAAATTGACATGCAACAACTCAGAGCACTGAGCTTCCTAATTGCATTCACTCTTAAACCCATAACTATTGTGGTCTTAAACTAGCATAACTACATATTGCCTACACATACATCAACAACAGCATTCAATGTAACAACGTACCACAGTTCAGGGTGGTCTGATTATTTTCACAGATCACCGTTGTCTCTGAAACTGTAATTGTACAAATATATGTCAGTGTCAATGGTCTACACGCACGTACACACACACACACACACACTCACACACTCACACACTCACACACTCACACTCACACTCACACTCTCACACACACACACATACACACACACACACACACACACACATACACACACACGATACTAACTTGAGGGAATGCAGGTGTAGTTCACATGCAGGTATTTGTAGGTTCCATTATAGGGATCACCAGGGAACAAAGCGTCGGTGGCCAGAACAGAACAGTTTGTCTTTCCATTGCATCTGGGAAGGTGAGAGGAGCAAAATGTGAGTGTCTGTGTGTCCATGGTGTGTGCGTGTCTTGCGTGGTGTGTATGTGTGTTTCTTACATGGTCTGTATGTGTGTGTCTTACATGGTGTGTATGTGTGTGTCTTACATGGTGTGTGTCTTATATGGTGTGTATGTGTGTGTCTTACATGGTGTGTGTGTGTGTGTGTCTTACATGGTGTGTATGTGTGTGTCTTACATGGTGTGTGTGTGTGTGTCTTACATGGTGTGTGTGTCTTACATGGTGTGTATGTGTGTGTCTTACTCGCTAGCCACCAACGAGAAGGTTTTGGAATAGATGCAGTCAGTCTTGTTAATCTCGTTTGGATCACGATCAGAGATGCAAGTCACATTGTCTGTGCGTCCATAGTTAGCACTGACCACGTTAATCACAGAACTCCCTGGAAACAGGAAGATGTTATTATTTCTTATGCTCACGTATAATTGATGAAACTGTAGTTTAAGTGTGTGCAGTGTGAAACTATAACAGTATAGCAGGGAAACATCATAACATTACAAGTGTAACAGAGTAGCAGGGTAATAAACGCCGCAACAGTATAACTAACAGTGTAGCAGTGTAAACATTGTGGTCTCAAACTAGAATAACTACATATGTGGCCTACACATACATACCGAATTTTAAGTCAATTGGAGTCATGGTTCATGAGAAGATATTTGTACATTTTTCTAAATGTTCACCGTATATGGCGGACTGTATGGGTCACCACTGTATGATTTACCATGATAAATAAGCATGTATAGTTTCCGACATTTTAGACTCATGGGGTGGAAATACCATCACTTTGAAAATGGACAATTGGGGCGTGGCCTGTAGCGCCACCTATGGGCAATGGTGGGCCATTTGTGGTGTGGTAGTTACTCATGGCCTATACTATCAATGTTTCAGGATTTAGAGAACTTTTTACCATTGCATACAAAATCGGAAATGCAATTACAAGGTCCACAAGGGATTGTGCTTAAAGCCAAGGAGTCAGGGTGGGGGCTTGATCAGCTTTAGACCGGCGGATGTGTAAAGCATTATTTTAGCGTCAGCGATAAATGAGATTTCCATTAATTTCATCATTTTTTGAAATATAAAGTTGCCTTTGCACATGGTAACATGTTGTAGTGTCTTCCTTGTGTGTGGAACAGATCAAGTCCCTAGGGCAATGTGGCACTTATTTATGGACATGTGAAATATGTGCCACAGGTGCAAATTCACTGTTATGTTAATAAATTGGCCACATTTCTATACTTTTTACATAACCGGTCTAGGGGCTGCCATTGACTCCCATTGCACTAGAATAATAATACCACCAAAAACAATAGTTTTTCTCCTTCCGGAGAAACCCTAAATACTAATACATATATATGAAAGAGAACAATAGGTTGTGTTGTCAAAGGCAAGCACACCTAATAAGGAATATCCTACACACTAATATGGAACAGTTTTCGTTAAGGTCAGGGGGAAGATTGCATTGACACTTTATCTGA